>CAUJRU010001447.1:17500-40000 GCA_963277665.1 Viscum album | reverse complement strand
CAACCACACTCGGTGGCTTTTAAGCATAGCCCGACCCGCAACGCTCCATGAAAGGTGAGGAAAAAGGTGGGTACGACAGGACGGGGAAACAACCCAATCCCGCCCATACCCCCCACATCCCACCAGTGAGGAAAAAGGTAGGAACGTCAGGGGATGAGGAGGGAAACCCCCATCCCGCCGTGCCTCCCACATCTCACATTCCGTAGGAACTCAACCGCCATGAGGCAGCTTTTAAGCAGACGAACCAGCAACGCTCAAGAGACGTCGAGGAAAAGGAGTCATGGTAGGTACGGGGGTCCTATGTCCCGCCGCGCCGCCCACATCCCACCATCCACAGGATCCCACAAACCGTGAGGCGGTATTTAAGCACCCAGCCCGCAATGCTCCACAGACGGGGAGGAAAAGGCAGGCACGTCAGGGGACGGGGCAAAAACCCAATCCCGCCGCGCCTCCCACATCCCACCATCCGCAGCAACTCAACCACCCTGAGGCGGCTTTTAAGCAAGCCAAGCCGCACTGCTCTAGAGAAGGCGAGGGAAGGGCAGGAGCGTCGAGGGACGACAAAGGAACACCAACCCACCATGCCTCCCACATCCCACCATCCAAGGAACTCCGCCACCGACAGGTGGCCTTTTAAGCAAGCCCGAACCGCAACGCTCCATGAAAGGTGAGGAAAAAGGAGGGCACGGCATGAGACTGGGCAAAAACCCATTCTTTCCAATGCCCCCCACATCCCACCGGTGAGGAAAAGGAATTACAGCGTCCCACCGCCATGCCTCCCACATCCCACCTTCCGAAGGAACTCAACCGCCATGAGGCAGATTTTAAGCAGACGAACCCACAACGCTCCAGGGACGTTGAGGAAAAGGAGTCATGACAGGAACGGAGGCCCTATGTCCCGCCGCACCCCCCACATCCCACCATTCAAAAGAACTCAACCACCGTTGAGAAACTTTTAACCAAGAACCAGGACACCAACCATGCTCATCTATCATCATCCCATCCAAGTTATATCTGTCTAGTATCGCATCGTCTTTTTAGCAAGCCCTTGGAAGACGGAACCGCAATTGTGCGAGAGAATTCAACCCAAGCATATAGACGGGGCCCCTACATCAGCACCAAAAAAATTCCACTACCAACAGGGAGAACTCCAAAGGGACAAGTGAGGGTCTTCTAGGTGGAGCTCACCCACCTGGGGATTCTTCGCTTGAGATATAACCGAGGAGAAAGTCACCCCTGGAACTGATTTAATGAGACCCGTCACAGTATCACCATCTTTCGATTAGTTTGTCCTTTACATGCGGGACCTGATCTTTGAGACAGGCATATGACTAGTGGAAGGATCAGCCATGTAGCATCACCAACAACATCTGCATTGTTTGGGGTATGACTGAGCTGACCACTCAGACCCCAACACAAGCCCAAACCGTCGTCCCGAACATTCAATTCTGTTCGATTAGTTTGTCCTTTGTACATGCACAACCTGATCTTTGAGACAAGCATATGACTAATGGAAGGATCAGCCAGGTAGCATCACCAACCACATCTGCAATGTTTGAGGTATGACTGAGCAGACCACTCAGACCCCAACACAAGCCCCAACCATCTTCCCAAATCGACAGGATTCCCCTTAATGAGTCATCACCTCCGCATGACGCTCGTGTATCTTGCAGAAACAGTAGATACACATTCTCAAGCCACCCTTATGAACATCATCACCCAAGGCATGACTGAGGAGGAAGGCACCCCAACTTGTCCAATAATGAACCATGGAAATCGTCACCCTGTTGGTGTGAGTTTCTTAGGACCCAAATAACTCGCACGTGGCCCCGACAATGCGTTGAGCAAAGCACTCCCACCAATCATTGCCCAAGGCAGCTTGCTATGGTTCGCATGAAATATCGCTGAATGAGAAATTTAGGAGCACGCTCTTGCATCCTGGTGATACCGACAGTTTCGCGCTTGAACCACTACCAAAATTCCACAACGCTCCAGAGAAGGTGAGGAAAAGGCGGTACAGCAAGGGACGACAAAGGAACCCAATCCCACCATGCCTCCCACATCCCAACATCTGCAAGAACTCAACCACACTCGGTGGCTTTTAAGCATAGCCCGACCCGCAACGCTCCATGAAAGGTGAGGAAAAAGGTGGGTACGACAGGACGGGGAAACAACCCAATCCCGCCCATACCCCCCACATCCCACCAGTGAGGAAAAAGGTAGGAACGTCAGGGGATGAGGAGGGAAACCCCCATCCCGCCGTGCCTCCCACATCTCACATTCCGTAGGAACTCAACCGCCATGAGGCAGCTTTTAAGCAGACGAACCAGCAACGCTCAAGAGACGTCAAGGAAAAGGAGTCAGGGTAGGTACGGGGGTCCTATGTCCCGCCGCGCCGCCCACATCCCACCATCCACAGGATCCCACAAACCGTGAGGCGGTATTTAAGCACCCAGCCCGCAATGCTCCACAGACGGGGAGGAAAAGGCAGGCACGTCAGGGGACGGGGCAAAAACCCAATCCCGCCGCGCCTCCCACATCCCACCATCCGCAGCAACTCAACCACCCTGAGGCGGCTTTTAAGCAAGCCAAGCCGCACTGCTCTAGAGAAGGCGAGGGAAGGGCAGGAGCGTCGAGGGACGACAAAGGAACACCAACCCACCATGCCTCCCACATCCCACCATCCAAGGAACTCCGCCACCGACAGGTGGCCTTTTAAGCAAGCCCGAACCGCAACGCTCCATGAAAGGTGAGGAAAAAGGCGGGCACGGCATGAGACTGGGCAAAAACCCATTCTTTCCAATGCCCCCCACATCCCACCGGTGAGGAAAAGGAATTACAGCGTCCCACCGCCATGCCTCCCACATCCCACCTTCCGAAGGAACTCAACCGCCATGAGGCAGATTTTAAGCAGACGAACCCACAACGCTCCAGGGACGTTGAGGAAAAGGAGTCATGACAGGAACGGAGGCCCTATGTCCCGCCGCACCCCCCACATCCCACCATTCAAAAGAACTCAACCACCGTTGCGAAACTTTTAACCAAGAACCAGGACACCAACCATGCTCATCTATCATCATCCCATCCAAGTTATATCTGTCTAGTATCGCATTGTCTTTTTAGCAAGCCCTTGGAAGACGGAACCGCAATTGTGCGAGAGAATTCAACCCAAGCATATAGACGGGGCCCCTACATCAGCACCAAAAAAATTCCACTACCAACAGGGAGAACTCCAAAGGGACAAGTGAGGGTCTTCTAGGTGGAGCTCACCCACCTGGGGATTCTTCGCTTGAGATATAACCGAGGAGAAAGTCACCCCTGGCACTGATTTAATGAGACCCGTCACAGTATCACCATCTTTCGATTAGTTTGTCCTTTACATGCGGGACCTGATCTTTGAGACAGGCATATGACTAGTGGAAGGATCAGCCATGTAGCATCACCAACAACATCTGCATTGTTTGGGGTATGACTGAGCTGACCACTCAGACCCCAACACAAGCCCAAACCGTCGTCCCGAACATTCAATTCTGTTCGATTAGTTTGTCCTTTGTACATGCACAACCTGATCTTTGAGACAAGCATATGACTAATGGAAGGATCAGCCAGGTAGCATCACCAACCACATCTGCAATGTTTGAGGTATGACTGAGCAGACCACTCAGACCCCAACACAAGCCCCAACCATCTTCCCAAATCGACAGGATTCCCCTTAATGAGTCATCACCTCCGCATGACGCTCGTGTATCTTGCAGAAACAGTAGATACACATTCTCAAGCCACCCTTATGAACATCATCACCCAAGGCATGACTGAGGAGGAAGGCACCCCAACTTGTCCAATAATGAACCATGGAAATCGTTACCCTGTTGGTGTGAGTCTCTTAGGACACAAATAACTCGCACGTGGCCCCGACAATGCGTTGAGCAAAGCACTCCCACCAATCATTGCCCAAGGCAGCTTGCTATGGTTCGCATGGAATATCGCTGAATGAGAAATTTAGGAGCACGCTCTCGCATCCTGGTGATACCGACAGTTTCGCGCTTGAACCACTACCAAAATTCCACAACGCTCCAGAGAAGGTGAGGAAAAGGCGGTACAGCAAGGGACGACAAAGGAACCCAATCCCACCATGCCTCCCACATCCCAACATCTGCAAGAACTCAACCACACTCAGTGGATTTTAAGCAAAGCCCGACCCGCAACGCTCCATGAAAGGTGAGGAAAAAGGTGGGTACGACAGGACGGGGAAACAACCCAATCCCGCCCATACCCCCCACATCCCACCAGTGAGGGAAAAGGTAGGAACGTCAGGGGATGAGGAGGGAAACCCCCATCCCGCCGTGCCTCCCACATCTCACATTCCGTAGGAACTCAACCGCCATGAGGCAGCTTTTAAGCAGACGAACCAGCAACGCTCAACAGACGTCGAGGAAAAGGAGTCATGGTAGGTACGGGGGTCCTATGTCCCGCCGCGCCGCCCACATCCCACCATCCACAGGATCCCACAAACCGTGAGGCGGTATTTAAGCACCCAGCCCGCAATGCTCCACAGACGGGGAGGAAAAGGCAGGCACGTCAGGGGACGGGGCAAAAACCCAATCCCGCCGCGCCCCCCACATCCCACCATCCGCAGCAACTCAACCACCCTGAGGCAGCTTTTAAGCAAGCAAAGCCGCACTGCTCTAGAGAAGGCGAGGGAAGGGCAGGAGCGTCGAGGGACGACAAAGGAACACCAACCCACCATGCCTCCCACATCCCACCATCCAAGGAACTCCGCCACCAACAGGTGGCCTTTTAAGCAAGCCCGAACCGCAACGCTCCATGAAAGGTGAGGAAAAAGGCGGGCACGGCATGAGACTGGGCAAAAACCCATTCTTTCCAATGCCCCCCACATCCCACCGGTGAGGAAAAGGAATTACAGCGTCCCACCGCCATGCTTCCCACATCCCACCTTCCGAAGGAACTCAACCGCCGTGAGGCAGATTTTAAGCAGACGAACCCACAACGCTCCAGGGACGTTGAGGAAAAGGAGTCATGACAGGAACAGAGGCCCTATGTCCCGCCGCACCCCCCACATCCCACCATTCAAAAGAACTCAACCACCGTTGCGAAACTTTTAACCAAGAACCAGGACACCAACCATGCTCATCTATCATCATCCCATCCAAGTTATATCTGTCTAGTATCGCATCGTCTTTTTAGCAAGCCCTTGGAACCCGAAACCAAAATTGTGCGAGAGAATTCAACCCAAGCATATAGACGGGGCCCGTACATCAGCACCAACAAAATTCCACTACCAACAGGGAGAACTCCAAAGGGACAAGTGAGGGTCTTCAAGGTGGAGCTCACCCACCTGGGGATTCTTCGCTTGAGGTATAACCGAGGAGAAAGTCAGCCCTGGCACTGATTTAATGAGACCCGTCACAGTATCACCATCTTTCGATTAGTTTGTCCTTTACATGCGGGACCTGATCTTTGAGACAGGCATATGACTAGTGGAAGGATCAACCATGTAGCATCACCAACCACATCTGCAATGTTTGAGGTATGACTGAGCAGACCACTCAGACCCCAACACAAGCCCAAACCGTCGTCCCGAGCATTCAATTCCATTCGATTAGTTTGTCCTTCGTACATGCACAGCCTGATCTTTGAGACAATAATATGACTAATGGAAAGATCAACCGGGTACCATCACCAACCACATCTGCAATGTTTGAGGTATGACTGAGCAGACCACTCAGACCCCAACACAAGCCCGAACCATCTCTTCCCAAATCGACATGTTTCCCCTTAATTAGTCATCACCTCTGCATGACGCTCGTGTATCTTGCAGAAACAGTAGATACACATTCTCAAGCCACCCTTATGAACATCATCACCCAAGGCATGACTGAGGAGGAAGGCACCCCAACTTGTCCAATAATGAACCATGGAAATCGTTACCCTGTTGGTGTGAGTTTCTTAGGACCCAAATAACTCGCACGTGGCCCCGACAATGCGTTGAGCAAAGCACTCCCACCAATCATTGCCCAAGGCAGCTTGCTATGGTTCGCATGGAATATCACTGAATGAGAAATTTAGGAGCACGCTCTCGCATCCTGGTGATACCGACAGTTTCGCGCTTGAACCACTACCAAAATTCCACAACGCTCCAGAGAAGGTGAGGAAAAGGCGGTACAGCAAGGGACGACAAAGGAACCCAATCCCACCATGCCTCCCACATCCCAACATCTGCAAGAACTCAACCACAATCAGTGGATTTTAAGCAAAGCCCGACCCGCAACGCTCCATGAAAGGTGAGGAAAAAGGTGGGTACGACAGGACGGGGAAACAACCCAATCCCACCCATACCCCCCACATCCCACCAGTGAGGAAAAAGGTAGGAACGTCAGGGGATGAGGAGGGAAACCCCCATCCCGCCGTGCCTCCCACATCTCACATTCCGTAGGAACTCAACCGCCATGAGGCAGCTTTTAAGCAGACGAACCAGCAACGCTCAAGAGACGTCGAGGAAAAGGAGTCATGGTAGGTACGGGGGTCCTATGTCCCGCCGCGCCGCCCACATCCCACCATCCACAGGATCCCACAAACCGGGAGGCGGTATTTAAGCACCCAGCCCGCAATGCTCCATAGACGGGGAGGAAAAGGCAGGCACGTCAGGGGACGGGGCAAAAACCCAATCCCGCCGCGCCCCCCACATCCCACCATCCGCAGCAACTCAACCGCCCTGAGGCAGCTTTTAAGCAAGCAGAGCCGCACTGCTCTAGAGAAGGCGAGGGAAGGGCAGGAGCGTCGAGGGACGACAAAGGAACACCAACCCACCATGCCTCCCACATCCCACCATCCAAGGAACTCCGCCACCAACAGGTGGCCTTTTAAGCAAGCCCGAACCGCAACGCTCCATGAAAGGTGAGGAAAAAGGCGGGCACGGCATGAGACTGGGCAAAAACCCATTCTTTCCAATGCCCCCCACATCCCACCGGTGAGGAAAAGGAATTACAGCGTCCCACCGCCATGCCTCCCACATCCCACCTTCCGAAGGAACTCAACCGCCATGAGGCAGATTTTAAGCAGACGAACCCACAACGCTCCAGGGACGTTGAGGAAAAGGAGTCATGACAGGAACGGAGGCCCTATGTCCCGCCGCACCCCCCACATCCCACCATTCAAAAGAACTCAACCACCGTTGCGAAACTTTTAACCAAGAACCAGGACACCAACCATGCTCATCTATCATCATCCCATCCAAGTTATATCTGTCTAGTATCGCATCGTCTTTTTAGCAAGCCCTTGGAACCCGAAACCAAAATTGTGCGAGAGAATTCAACCCAAGCATATAGACGGGGCCCTTACATCAGCACCAACAAAATTCCACTACCAACAGGGAGAACTCCAAAGGGACAAGTGAGGTTCTTCTAGGTGGAGCTCACCCACCTGGGGATTCTTCGCTTGATGTATAACCGAGGAGAAAGTCAGCCGTGTCACTGATTTAATGAGACCCTTCACAGTATCACCATCTTTCGATTAGTTTGTCCTTGTACATGCAGGACCTGATCTTTGAGACACGCATATGACTAGTGGAAGGATCACCCATGTAGCGTCACTAACCACATCTGCAATGTTTGAGGTATGACTGAGCAGACCACTCAGACCCCAACACAAGCCTAAACCGTCGTCCCGAGCATTCAATTCCATTCGATTAGTTTGTCCTTTGTACATGCACGACCTGATCTTTGATACAAGCATATGACTAATGGAAGGATCAGCCAGGTAGCATCACCAACCACATCTGCAATGTTTGAGGTATGACTGAGCAAACCACTCAGACCCCAACACAAGCCCAAACCATCTTCCCAAATCGACATGTTTCCCCTTAATTAGTCATCACCTCTGTATGACGCTCGTGTATCTTGCAAAAACAATAGATACACATTCTTCGCTTGATGTATAACCGAGGAGAACGTCAAACTTGTCACTGATTTAATGAGACCCTTCACAGTATCACCATCTTTCGGTTAGTTTGTCCCTGTACATGCACAGACTGATCTTTGAGACAAGCATATGACTAGTGTTCTCATCGGATATCCAACCAAGCCAAACCGTGTTCCATCATTCACATGGAAACATGTACAAGGACCAAATGAAAGCGAGGAGAAATTAAACCCCCACTTACGGATGAGGGTGCCAACGAGACCAACGTTCCCTTCCCAAAAAAGGGAGACCGCAGTATCTTGACAACCATCCACCACTCCCACACAATCGCGTAAGCACAACCATCAACCCACACAACTGATCGTCACGCCTCGAGGGAAGCAACCCGAGAGGCATCACAATGCAGCACATGAAGGCAGGGAAAGCCCGCTATGCATGACACAAGGGAAGGATTGATATACCCAACCCCCTAGCGCCAACGAGACCAACGTTCCATTCCCAAAAAAGGGAGACCGCAGTATCTTGACAACCATCCACCACTTCCACACAATCGCATAAGGGCAACCATCAACCCACACAACTGATCATGCACAACCGGATCTTTGAGACAAGCATATGACTAGTAGAAGGATCAGCCATGTAGCATCACCAACAACATCTGCATTGTTTGAGGTATGACTGAGCTCACCACTCAGACCCCAACACAAGCCCAAACCATCATCCCGAACATTCAATTCCGTTCCATTAGTTTGTCCTTTGTACATGCACAACCTGATCTTTGGGACAAGCATATGACTAATGGAAGGATCAGCCAGGTTGCATCACCAACCACATCTGCAATGTTTGAGGTATGACTGAGCAGACCACTCAGACCCCAACACAAGCCCAAACCGTCTTTCCAAATCGACAGGAACCCAATTAATGAGTCATCACCTCTGCATGATGCTCAATACCGCAATTGTGCGAGAGAATTCAACCCAAGCATATAAACAGGGCCCGTATATCATAACTGACAAAATTCCACTACCAACAGGGAGAACTCCGAAGGGACAAGTGAGGGTCTTCTAGGTGGAGCTCACCCACCTGGGGATTCTTCTCTTGATGTATAACTGAGGAGAAAGTCAGCCCTGGCACTAATTTAATGAGACCCATCACAGTATCACCATCTTTCGATTAGTTTGTCTTTGTACATGCGGGACCTGATCTTTGAGTCAAGCATATGACTAGTTGAAGGATCAGCCATGTAGCATCACCAACAACATCTGCATTGTTTGAGGTATGACTGAGCTAACCACTCAGACCCCAACACAAGCCCAAACCGTCGTCCCGAACATTCAATTTCATTCGATTAGTTTTTCCTTTGTACATGCACCACCTGATCTTTGGGACAAGCATATGACTAATGGAAGGATCAGCCAGGTAGCATCACCAACCACATCTGCAATGTTTGAGGTATGACTGAGCAAACCACTCAGACCCCAACACAAGCCCAAACCATCTTCCCAAATCGACAGGATTCCCCTTAATGAGTCATCACCTCTGCGTGACGACGCTCGTGTATCTTGTCGAAACAATAGATACACATTCTTCGCTTGATGTATAACCGAGGAGAACGTCAAACTTGTCACTGATTTAATGAGACCCTTCACAATATCACCATCTTTCGGTTAGTTTGTCCCTGTACATGCACAGACTGATCTTTGAGACAAGCATTTGACTAGTGTTCTCAACGGATATCCAACCAAGCCAAACCGTGTTCCATCATTCACATGGAAACATGCACAAGGACCAAATGAAAGCGAGGAGAAATTAATCCCCCACTTACGGATGAGGGTGCCAACGAGACCAACGTTCCCTTCCCAAAAAAGGGAGACCGCAGTATCTTGACAACCATCCACCACTCCCACACAATCGCGTAAGCACAACCATCAACCCACACAACTGACCGTGACGCCTCAAGGGAAGCAACCCGAGAGGCATCACAATGCAGCACATGAAGGCAGGGAAAGCCCGCTATGCATGACACAAGGGAAGGATTTATATACCCAACCCCCTAGAGCCAAGGAGACCAACGTTCCCTTCCCAAAAAAGGGAGACCGCAGTATCTTGACAACCATCCACCACTCCCACACAATCGCGTAAGCACAACCATCAACCCACACAACTGACTGTGACACCTCGAGGGAAGCAACCCGAGAGACATCACAATGCAGCACATGAAGGCAGGGAAAGCCCGCTATGCATGACACAAGGGAAGGATTTATATACCCAACCCCCTAGAGCCAAGGAGACCAACGTTCCCTTCCCAAAAAAGGGAGACCGCAGTATCTTGACAACCATCCACCACTCCCACACAATCGCGTAAGCACAACCATCAACCCACACAACTGACCGTGACGCCTCAAGGGAAGCAACCCCAGAGGCATCACAATGCAGCACATGAAGGCAGGGAAAGCCCGCTATGCATGACACAAGGGAAGGATTTATATACCCAACCCCCTAGAGCCAAGGAGACCAACGTTCCCTTCCCAAAAAAGGGAGACCGCAGTATCTTGACAACCATCCACCACTCCCACACAATCGCGTAAGCACAACCATCAACCCACACAACTGACTGTGACGCCTCGAGGGAAGCAACCCGAGAGACATCACAATGCAGCACATGAAGGCAGGGAAAGCCCGCTATGCATGACACAAGGGAAGGATTGATATACCCAACCCCCTAGAGCCAACGAGACCAACGTTCCCTTCCCAAAAAAGGGAGACCGCAGTATCTTGACAGCCATCCACCACTCCCACACAATCGCGTAAGCACAACCATCAACCCACACAACTGACCGTGACGCCTCAAGGGAAGCAACCCGAGAGGCATCACAATGCAGCACATGAAGGCAGGGAAAGCCCGCTATGCATGACACAAGGGAAGGATTTATATACCCAACCCCCTAGAGCCAACGAGACCAACGTTCCCTTCCCAAAAAAGGGAGACCGCAGTATCTTGACAACCATCCACCACTCCCACACAATCGCGTAAGCACAACCATCAACCCACACAACTGACCGTGACGCCTCGAGGGAAGCAACCCGAGAGGCATCACAATGCAGCACATGAAGGCAGGGAAAGCCCGCTATGCATGACACAAGGGAAGGATTGATATACCCAACCCCCTAGAGCCAACGAGACCAACGTTCCCTTCCCAAAAAAGGGAGACCGCAGTATCTTGACCACCATCCACCACTCCCACACAATCGCATAAGCGCAACCATCAACCCACACAACTGATCATGCAGGACCTGACCTTTGAGACAAGCATATGACTAGTGGAAGGATCAGCCATGTAGCATCACCAACAACATCTGCATTGTTTGAGGTATGACTGAGCTCACCACTCAGACCCCAACACAAGCCCAAACCGTCGTCTCGAACATTCAATTCCGTTCGATTAGTTTGTCCTTTGTACATGCACAACCTGATTTTTGAGACAAGCATATGACTAATGGAAGGATCAGACAGGTTGCACCACCAACAACATCTGCAATGTTTGAGGTATGACTGAGCAGACCACTCAGACCCCAACACAATCCCAAACCGTCTTCCCAAATCGACAGGAACCCAATTAATGAGTCTTCACCTCTGCATGATGCTCAAAACCGCAATTGTGCGAGAGAATTCAACCCAAGCATATAAACAGGGCCCGTATATCAGCACTAACAAAATTCCACTACCAACAGGGAGAACTCCGATGGGACAAGTGAGGATCTTCTAGGTGGAGCTCACCCACCTGGGGATTCTTCGCTTGATGTATAACCGAGGAGAAAGTCAGCCGTGTCACTGATTTAATGAGACCCTTCACAGTATCACCATCTTTCGATTAGTTTGTCCCTGTACATGCACTAACTGATCTTTGAGACAAGCATATGACTAGTGGAAGGATCAACCATGTAGCATTACCAACAACATCTGCATTGTTTGTGGTATAACTGAGCAGACCACTCAGACCCCAACACAAGCCCAAACCATCATCCCGAACATTCAATTCCGTTCGATTAGTTTATCCTTTGTAAATGCACAACCTGATCTTTGAGACAAGCATATGACTAATGGTAGGATCAGCCAGGTAGCATCACCAACCACATCTGCAATGTTTGAGGTATGACTGAGCAGACCACTCACACCCCAACACAAGCCCAAATCATCTTCCCAAATCGACAGGATTCCCCTTAATGAGTCATCATCTCTGCATGACGCTCGTGTATCTTGCAGAAACAATAGATACACATTCTTCGCTTGATGTAAAACCGAGGAGAACGTCAGACTTGTCCCTGATTTACTGAGACCCTTCACAGTATCACCATCTTCGATTAGTTTGTCCCTGTACATGCACAGACTGATCTTTGAGACAAGCATATGACTAGTGTTCTCAACGGATATCCAACCAAGCCAAACCGTGTTCCATCATTCACATGGAAACATGCACAAGGACCAAATGAAAGCGAGGAGAAATTAAACCCCCACTTACGGATGAGGGTGCCAACGAGACCAACGTTCCCTTCCCAAAAAAGGGAGACCGCAGTATCTTGACAACCATCCACCACTCCCACACAATCGCGTAAGCACAACCATCAACCCACACAGCTGATCGTGACGCCTCGAGGGATGCAACCCGAGAGGCATCACAATGCAGCACATGAAGGCAGGGAAAGCCCGCTATGCATGACACAAGGGAAGGATTGATATACCCAACCCCCTAGAGCCAACGAGACCAACGTTCCCTTCCCAAAAAAGGGAGACCGCGGTATCTTGACAACCATCCACCACTCCCACACAATCGCATAAGCGCAACCATCAACCCACACAACTGATCATGCAGGACCTGATCTTTGAGACAAGCATATGACTAGTGGAAGGATCAGACATGTAGAATCACCAACAACATCTGCATTGTTTGAGGTATGACTGAGCTCACCACTCAGACCCCAACACAAGCCCAAACCGTCGTCCCGAACATTCAATTCCGTTCGATTAGTTTGTCCATTGTACATGCACAACCTGATCTTTGAGACAAGCATATGACTAATGGAAGGATCAACAAGGTTGCATCACCAACCAAATCTGCAATGTTTGAGGTATGACCCCACCTCAACGTCCTTCCCTTCAAGGCACGCCGCATGCACCAAGACGGGCCTCGAGGCCCCTTCAAATCGTCTCACTCGGATGCCATTGTCTGGAAACGACTATCAGCCTGCAAGATCACACATGCGACAAACCCCATCTCGTTGTCATCGTTTTTAGGGCGCACTACCTCGGGAAAGACAAGCCCCAAGCACGGGACGAATCATCGAGAATTCATGGCATTGCGTCCATGCCATTTTCCATGTCACTGGGCATGTCATCGGGTGGCTCTAGGCACGCAGGACAAGACCCACGCCCAGGGGGGGTCGCCGACCACTCCCCCCCCCTAAAGAGACATTTATGCATTTCCAGCTATTCCACCAGGAAACATCAACAGTGACGAGGAGACATACTGATGGGTTTAGACCACCCTAAGGGCACCGCAGTGCATGAAAGACAACACGGGTTGCCCTAAAAGAGCTATGAAACCATAGGAAGGGCCACCGACGTGACCCCTTAGGCACATGAAGGCCGCCGACACGTCATGGCATCCGTCCCGCGTCTCGTCCATCACCGCAGAGAAGACACGCCCCATGTCCAGAGCGGGTCCTCACGCATGAAAGGAATTATCTTGAGGCGGTCATTGTCATTACATACCGTACCCAACAACATATGACAAACCCCACCACGTCGTCCTTCCTTGCAAGGCACACCGCATCCTCCAAGGCAAGCCCCGATGCCCCTTCAAATCGTCCCACTCGGGTGGCGTTGTCTCCACGTGATTGTCAGTACGTCGGACCTGACACGCGACGCACCCCGGCTCATTGTCATCACTTTTATGGCGCATTACCTCAGACAAGACAAGCCCCAAGCACCGTATGAATCCTCAAGCTTTCATGGATTTGTCTGGAGGCCATTTTTCCATGTCCGTGGGCATGTCACTAGGTGGCTCTGGGCACGCAGGACAAGACCCACGCCCAGGGGGGGTCGCCGACCACTCCCCCCCTAAAGAGACATTTATGCATTTTCAGCTGTCCCACCAGGAAACATCAACACTGACGAGGAGACATACTAACGGGTTTAGACAACCCTGTGGGCACCACAGCGCATGAAAGACAACACGTGTTGCCCTAAAAGATATATGAAACCATAGGAACAGCCACCGATGTGACCCCTTAGGCACATGAAGGCCGCCGACACGTAGTAGCATTCATCCCGGGTAGCGTCCAACACCGCCGAGAAGACAGGCCCCATGTCCAGAGAGGGTCCTCACGCATGAAATGAATTCTCTTTAGGTGGTCATTGTCATTACATACGGGACACGACAACAGATGACAAACCCCACCGCAACGTCCTTCCTTTCAAGGCACGCCACACGCACCAAGACGGGCCTCGAGGCCCCTTCAAATCGTCTCACTCGGATGCCATTGTCTGGACACGACTGTCAGTCCGCAGGATCACACATGCGACAAACCCCATCTCATTGTCATCGTTTTTAGGGCGCACTACCTCGGGCAAGACAAGCCCCAAGCACGGGACGAATCATCAGAAATTCATGGCACTGCGTCGATGCCATTTTCCATGTCACTCGGCATGTCAGTGGGTGGCTCTAGGCACGCAGGACAAGACCCACGCCCAGGGGGGGTCGCCGACCACTCCCCCCCTAAAGAGACATTTATGCATTTCCAGCTATACCACCAGGAAACATCAACAGTGACGAGGAGACATACTGATGGGTTTAGACCACCCTAAGGGCACCGCAGTGCATGAAAGACAACACGGGTTGCCCTAAAAGAGCTATGAAACCATAGGAAGGGCCACCGACGTGACCCCTTAGGCACATGAAGGCCGCCGACACGTCATGGCATCCGTCCCGCGTCTCGTCCATCACCGCAGAGAAGACGCGCCCCATGTCCAGAGCGAGTCCTCACGCCTCAAAGGAATTATCTTTAGGTGGTCATTGTCAATACATACCGTACCCAACAACATATGACAAACCCCACCACATCGTCCTTCCTTGCAAGGCACACCGCATCCACCAAGGCAAGCCCCGAGGCCCCTTCAAATCGTCTCACTCGGATGCCGTTGTCTCCACGTGATCGTCAGTACGTCGGACCTCACACACGCGACAAACCCCATCTCATTGTCATCGTTTTTATGGCGCACTACCTCGGGCAAGACAAGCCCGAAGCACGGGACAAATCATCAGGAATTCTTGGCATTGCGTCGATGCCATTTTCCACGTCACTCGGCGTGGGTCTGACACGCGACGCACCCCAGCTCATTGTCATCACTTTTATGGCGCATTACCTCAGACAAGACAAGCCCCAAGCACCGTACGAATCATCAGGCTTTCATGGATTCGTCTGGAGGCCGTTTTTCCATGTCCGTGGGCATGTCACTGGGTGGCTCTGGGCACACAGGACAAGACCCACGCCCAGGGGGGGTCGCCGACCACTCCCCCCCTAAAGAGACATTTATGCATTTCCAGCTGTCCCACCAGGAAACATCAGCACTGACGAGGAGACATACTGATGGGTTCAGACAACCCTGTGGGCACCACAGCGCATGAAAGACAACACGTGTTGCCCTAAAAGAGATATGAAACCATAGGAATAGCCACCAATGTGACCCCTTAGGCACATCAAGGCCGCCATCACGTACTAGCATCCATCCCGGGTAGCGTCCAACACCGCCGAGAAGACAGGCCCCATGTCCAGAGAGGGTCCTCACGCATGAAATGAATTCTCTTTAGGTGGTCATTATCATTACATACGGGACACGAAAACACATGAATAACCACACCTCAACGTCCTTCCTTTCAAGGCACACCGCATGCACCAAGACGGGCCTCGAGGCCCCTTCAAATCGTCTCACTCGGATGCCTTTGTCTGGAAACGACTGTCAGCCCGCAAGATCACACATGCGACAAAACCCATCTCATTGTCATCGTTTTTAGGGCGCACTACCTCAGGAAAGACAAGCCCCAAGCACGGGACGAATCATCAAGAATTCATGGCATTGCGTCGATGCCATTTTCCATGTCACTGGGCATGTCATCGGGTGGCTCTAGGCACGCAGGACAAGACCCACGCCCAGGGGGGGTCGCCGACCACTCCCCCCCTAAAGAGACATTTATGCATTTCCAGCTATTCCACCAGGAAACATCAAAAGTGACGAGGAGACATACTGAGGGGTTTAGACCACCCTAAGGGCACCGCAGTGCATGAAAGACAACACGGGTTGCCCTAAAAGAGCTATGAAACCATAGGAAGGGCCACCGACGTGACCCCTTAGGCACATGAAGGCCGCCGACACGTCATGACATCCGTCCCGCGTCTCGTCCATCACCGCAGAGAAGACACGCCCCATGTCCAGAGCGGGTCCTCACGCATGAAATGAATTATCTTTAGGCGGTCATTGTCATTACATACCGTACCCAACAACATATGACAAACCCCACCACGTCGTCCTTCCTTGCAAGGCACACCGCATCCTCCAAGGCAAGCCCCGATGCCCCTTCAAATCGTCCCACTCGGGTGGCGTTGTCTCCACGTGATTGTCAGTACCTCGGACCTGACACGCGACGCACCCCGGCTCATTGTCATCACTTTTATGGCGCATTACCTCAGACAAGACAAGCCCCAAGCACCGTATGAATCCTCAAGCTTTCATGGATTTGTCTGGAGGCCATTTTTTCATGTCCGTGGGCATGTCACTAGGTGGCTCTGGGCACGCAGGACAAGACCCACGCCCAGGGGGGGTCGCCGACCACTCCCCCCCTAAAGAGACATTTATGCCTTTCCAGCTGTCCCACCAGGAAACATCAGCACTGACGAGGAGACATACTGGAGGGTTTAGACAACCCTGTGGGCACCACAGCGCATGAAAGTCAACACGTGTTGCCCTAAAAGATATATGAAACCGTAGGAACAGCCACCGATGTGACCCCTTAGGCACATGAAGGCCGCCGACACGTAGTAGCATTCATCCCGGGTAGCGTCCAACACCGCCGAGAAGACAGGCCCCATGTCCAGAGAGGGTCCTCACGCATGAAATGAATTCTCTTTAGGTGGTCATTGTCATTACATACGGGACACGACAACAGATGACAAACCCCACCGCAACGTCCTTCCTTTCAAGGCACGCCACACGCACCAAGACGGGCCTCGAGGCCCCTTCAAATCGTCTCACTCGGATGCCATTGTCTGGACACGACTGTCAGTCCGCAGGATCACACATGCGACAAACCCCATCTCATTGTCATCGTTTTTAGGGCGCACTACCTCGGGCAAGACAAGCCCCAAGCACGAGACGAATCATCAGGAATTCATGGCACTGCGTCGATGCCATTTTCCATGTCACTCGGCATGTCATTGGGTGGCTCTAGGCACGCAGGACAAGACCCACGCCCAGGGGGGGTCGCCGACCACTCCCCCCCTAAAGAGACATTTATGCATTTCCAGCTATACCACCAGGAAACATCAACAGTGACGAGGAGACATACTGATGGGTTTAGACCACCCTAAGGGCACTGCAGTGCATGAAAGACAACACGGGTTGCCCTAAAAGAGCTATGAAACCATAGGAAGGGCCACCGACGTGACCCCTTAGGCACATGAAGGCCGCCGACACGTCATGGCATCCGCCCCGCGTCTCGTCCATCACCGCAGAGAAGACACGCCCCATGTCCAGAGCTGGTCCTCACGCCTCAAAGGAATTATCTTTAGGCGGTCATTGTCAATACATACCGTACCCAACAACATATGACAAACCCCACCACGTCGTCCTTCCTTGCAAGGCACACCGCATCCACCAAGGCAAGACCCGAGGTCCCTTCAAATCGTCCCACTCGGATGGCGTTGTCTCCACGTGATTGTCAGTACGTCGGACCTGACACGCGACGCACCCCGGCTCATTGTCATCACTTTTATGACGCATTACCTCAGACAAGACAAGCCCCAAGCACCGTACGAATAATCAAGCTTTCATGGATTTGTCTGGAGGTCGTTTTTCCATGTTCGTGGGCATGTCACTGGGTGGCTCTGGGCACGCAGGACAAGACCCACGCCCAGGGGGGGTCGCCGACCACTCCCCCCCTAAAGAGACATTTATGCATTTCCAGCTGTCCCACCAGGAAACATCAGCACTGACGAGGACACATACTGATGGGTTCAGACAACCCAATGGGCACCACAACGCATGAAAGACAGCACGTGTTGCCCTTAAAGAGCTACGAATCCATACGAACAGCCACCAAAGTGACCCCTTAGGCACACGAAGGCCGCCGACACGTCATGGCATCCGTCCCGGGTATCATCCAACACCGCCGAGAAGACAGGACCCATGTCCAGAGCGGGTCCCCGCGCATGAAATGAATTATCTTTAGGCGGTCATTGTCTTTACATTCCGAACACAACAACATGTGACAAACCCCACCTCGACGTCCTTCCTTTCAAGAAACGCCGCATGCACCAAGACGGGCCCCGAGACCCCTTCAAATCGTCTCACTCGGATGCCATTGTCTGAACGCGACTGTCAGTCCGCAGGATCTCGAAGGCGACAAACACCATCCCATTGTCATCGTTTTTATGGCGCACTACCTCGGGCAAGACAAGCCCCAAGCACGGGACGAATCATCAGGCATTCATGGCATTACGTCGATGTCATTTTGCATGTCAATGGGCATCACATTGGGTGGCTCTAGGCACGCAAGACAAGACCCACGCCCGGGGGGGTCGCCGACCACTCCCCCCCTAAAGAGACATTTATGCATTTCCAGCTATTCCACCAGGAAACATCAACACCGACGAGGAGACATACTGATGGGTTTAGACCACCCTGAGGGCAGGGCAGCGCATGAAAGGCAACACGTGTTGCCCTAAAAGAGCTATGAAACCATAGGAAGGGCCACCGACGTGACCCCTTAGGCACATGAAGGCCGCCGACACGTCATGGCATCCGTCCCACGTATCGTCCATCACCACAGCGAAGACACGCCCCATGTCCAGAGCGGGTCCCCACGCATGAAAGGAATTCTCTTTAGGCGGTCATTGTCATTACATACCGGACCCAACAACATATGACAAACCCCACCTCATTGTCCTTCCATTCAAGGCACACCGCATCCACCAAGGCAAGCCCTGAGGCCCCTTCAAATCCTCTCACCCGGATGGCGTTGTCTCCACCTGATTGTCAGTACGGAGGACCTGACACGCGACGAAACCCGGCTCATTGTCATCACTTTTATGGCGCACTACCTCGAACAAGACAAGCCCCAAGCACCGGACGAATCATCAAGCTGTCTTTGCTTTGTCCGGAGGCTGTTTTTCCATGTCCGTGGGCATGTCACTGGGTGGCTCTGGGCACGCAGGACAAGACCCACGCCCAGGGGGGGTCGCCGACCACTCCCCCCCTAAAGAGACATTTATGCATTTCCAGCTGTCCCACCAGGAAACATCAGCACTGACGAGGAGACATACTGATGGGTTTAGACAACCCTGTGGGCACCACAGCGCATGAAAGACAACACGTGTTGCCCTAAAAGAGATATGAAACCATAGGAACAGCCACTGATGTGACCCCTTAGGCACATCAAGGCCGCCGACACGTAGTAGCATTCGTCGCGGGTAGCATCCAACGCCGCCGAGAAGACAGGCCCCATGTCCAGAGCGGGTCCTCGCGCATGAAATGAATTCTCTTTAGGTGGTCATTGTCATTACATACGGGACACGACAACATATGAAAAACCCCACCTCGACGTCCTTCCTTTCAAGGCACGCCGCATGCACCAAGACGGGCCCTGAGGCCCCTTCAAATCGTCTCACTCGGATGCCATTGTCTGGACGCGACTGTCAGTCCGCAGGATCGCACATGCGACAAACCCCGTCTCATTGCCATCGTTTTTAGGGCGCACTACCTCGGGCAAGACAAGCCCCAAGCACGGGACGAATCATCAGGAATTCATGGCATTGCGTCGATGCCATTTTCCATGTCACTGGGCATGTCTGTGGGTGGCTCTCGGCACGCAGGACAAGACCCACGCCCAGGGGGGGTCGCCGACCACTCCCCCCCTAAAGAGACATTTATGCATTTCCAGCTATTCCACCAGGAAACATCAACACTGACGAGGAGACATACTGAGTGGTTTAGACCACCCAGAGGGAACCGCAGCGCATGAAAGGCAACACGTGTTGCCCTAAAAGGGCTATGAAACCATAGGAAGGGACACCGACGTGGCCCCTTAGGCACATGAAGGCCGCCGACACGTCATGGCATCCGTCCCGCGTATCGTCCAACACCGCCGAGGAGACAGGACCCATGTCCAGAGCGGGTCCTCACGCATGAAATGAATTCTCTTTAGGTGGTCATTGTCTTTACATACCGGACACAACAACATATGACAAACCCCACCTCAACGTCCTTCCTTTCAAGGCACGCCGCACGCACCAAGACGGGCCCCGAGGCCCCTTCAAATCGCCTCACTAGGATTCCATTGTCTGGACGCGATTGTCAGTCCGTAGGATCTCACAGGCGACAAACCCCACCCATCTCATTGTCATCGGTTTTATGGCGCACCACCTCGGGCAAGACAAGACCCTAGCACGGGAAGAATCATCAGGAATTCAGGGCATTGCGTCGATGCCATTTTCCATGTCACTGGGCATGTCATTGGGTGGCTCTAGGCACGCAGGACAAGACCCACGCCCAGGGGGGTCGCCGACCACTCCCCCCCTAAAGAGACATTTATGCATTTCCAGCTATCCCACCAGGAAACATCAACACTGACGAGGAGACATACTGATGGGTTTAGACCACCCTGAGGGCACCACAGCGCATGAAAGACAACACGTGTTGCCCTAAAAGAGCTATGAAACCATAGGAAGGGCCACCGACGTGACCCCTTATGCACATGAAGGCCACCGACAAGTCATGGCATCCATCCCGCGTATCGTCGATCACCGCCGAGAAGACACGCCCCATGTCCAGAGCGGGTCCTCACTCATGAAAAGAATTCTCTTTAGGTGGTAATTGTAATTACATACAGGACCCAACAACATATGAAAAACCCCACCTCGACGTCCTTCCTTTCAAGGCACGTCGCATCCACCAAGACATGCCCCGAGGCCACTTCAAATCGTCTCACTCGGATGGCTTTGTCTCCACGCGATTGTCAGTTCGTCGGACCTGACACGCGACGAACCCCGTCTCATTGTCATCGCTTTTATGGGGCACTACCGCGGGCAAGACAAGCCCCAAGCACAGGAGGAATCATCTAGAGGCCATTTTTCCATGTCTGTGGGCATGTCACTGGGTGGCTCTGGGCACGCAGGACAAGACCCACGCCCAGGGGGGGTCGCCGACCACTCCCCCCCTAAAGAGACATTTCTGCATTTCCAGCTCTCCCACCAGGAAACATCAGCACTGACGAGGAGACATACTGAGTGGTTCAGACCACCCAGAGGGAACCGCAGCGCATGAAAGACAACACGTGTTGCCCTAAAAGAGCTATGAAACCATAGGAACGGCAACCGACGTGACCCCTTAGGCACGTGAAGGCCGCCGACACGTCATGGCATCCTTCCCGCGTATCGTCGACCACCGCCGAGAAGACAGACCCCATGTCCAGAGCGGGTCCTCACGCATGAAATGAATTCTCTTTAGGTGGTCGGTGTCGTTACATACCGAACCCAACAACATATGACAAACCCCAGCTCGGCGTCCTTCCTTTCAAGGCACCCCGCATCCACCAAGACAAGCCTCGAGGCCCCTTCAAATCGTCTCACTCGGATGGCATTGTCTCCACGCGATTGTCGGTACGTAGGACCTCACACGCGACGAACCCCGGCTCATTGTCAAAGCTTTTAAGGCGCACTACCCCGGAGAAGACAAGCCCCAAGCACCGGACGAATCATCACGCATTGATGGCATTGTCTAGAGGCCATTTTTCCATGTCCGTGGGCATGTCACTGGGTGGCTCGAGGCACGCAGGACAAGACCCACGCCCAGGGGGGGTCGCCGACCACTACCCCCCTAAAGAGACATTTATGCATTTACAGCTATCCCACCAGGAAACATCAGCACTGACGAGGAGACATACTGAGTGGTTTAGACCACCCAGAGGGCACCCCAGCTCATGAAAGACAACGCGAGTTGCCCTAAAAGAGCTATGAAACCATAGGAACGGCCACCGACGTGACCCCTTAGGCACATGAAGGCCGCCGGCACGTCATGGCATCCGTCCCGCGTGTCGTCGACCACCGCCGAGAAGACAACCCCATGTCCAGAGCGGGTCCTCACGCATGAAACGAATTCTATTTAGGTGGTCATGGACGTTACATACCGGACCCAACAAGATATGGCAAACCCCAGCTCGGCGTCCTTCCTTTCAAGGCACCCCGCATCCACCAATGCAAGCCCCGATGCCCCTTCAAATCGTCTCACTCGGA
>CAUJRU010001447.1:0-7500 GCA_963277665.1 Viscum album | reverse complement strand
AAAAAGGTGGGTACGACAGGACGGGGAAACAACCCAATCCCGCCCATACCCCCCACATCCCACCAGTGAGGAAAAAGGTAGGAACGTCAGGGGATGAGGAGGGAAACCCCCATCCCGCCGTGCCTCCCACATCTCACATTCCGTAGGAACTCAACCGCCATGAGGCAGCTTTTAAGCAGACGAACCAGCAACGCTCAAGAGACGTCGAGGAAAAGGAGTCATGGTAGGTACGGGGGTCCTATGTCCCGCCGCGCCGCCCACATCCCACCATCCACAGGATCCCACAAACCGTGAGGCGGTATTTAAGCACCCAGCCCGCAATGCTCCACAGACGGGGAGGAAAAGGCAGGCACGTCAGGGGACGGGGCAAAAACCCAATCCCGCCGCGCCTCCCACATCCCACCATCCGCAGCAACTCAACCACCCTGAGGCGGCTTTTAAGCAAGCCAAGCCGCACTGCTCTAGAGAAGGCGAGGGAAGGGCAGGAGCGTCGAGGGACGACAAAGGAACACCAACCCACCATGCCTCCCACATCCCACCATCCAAGGAACTCCGCCACCGACAGGTGGCCTTTTAAGCAAGCCCGAACCGCAACGCTCCATGAAAGGTGAGGAAAAAGGAGGGCACGGCATGAGACTGGGCAAAAACCCATTCTTTCCAATGCCCCCCACATCCCACCGGTGAGGAAAAGGAATTACAACGTCCCACCGCCATGCCTCCCACATCCCACCTTCCGAAGGAACTCAACCGCCATGAGGCAGATTTTAAGCAGACGAACCCACAACGCTCCAGGGACGTTGAGGAAAAGGAGTCATGACAGGAACGGAGGCCCTATGTCCCGCCGCACCCCCCACATCCCACCATTCAAAAGAACTCAACCACCGTTGAGAAACTTTTAACCAAGAACCAGGACACCAACCATGCTCATCTATCATCATCCCATCCAAGTTATATCTGTCTAGTATCGCATCGTCTTTTTAGCAAGCCCTTGGAAGACGGAACCGCAATTGTGCGAGAGAATTCAACCCAAGCATATAGACGGGGCCCCTACATCAGCACCAAAAAAATTCCACTACCAACAGGGAGAACTCCAAAGGGACAAGTGAGGGTCTTCTAGGTGGAGCTCACCCACCTGGGGATTCTTCGCTTGAGATATAACCGAGGAGAAAGTCACCCCTGGAACTGATTTAATGAGACCCGTCACAGTATCACCATCTTTCGATTAGTTTGTCCTTTACATGCGGGACCTGATCTTTGAGACAGGCATATGACTAGTGGAAGGATCAGCCATGTAGCATCACCAACAACATCTGCATTGTTTGGGGTATGACTGAGCTGACCACTCAGACCCCAACACAAGCCCAAACCGTCGTCCCGAACATTCAATTCTGTTCGATTAGTTTGTCCTTTGTACATGCACAACCTGATCTTTGAGACAAGCATATGACTAATGGAAGGATCAGCCAGGTAGCATCACCAACCACATCTGCAATGTTTGAGGTATGACTGAGCAGACCACTCAGACCCCAACACAAGCCCCAACCATCTTCCCAAATCGACAGGATTCCCCTTAATGAGTCATCACCTCCGCATGACGCTCGTGTATCTTGCAGAAACAGTAGATACACATTCTCAAGCCACCCTTATGAACATCATCACCCAAGGCATGACTGAGGAGGAAGGCACCCCAACTTGTCCAATAATGAACCATGGAAATCGTCACCCTGTTGGTGTGAGTTTCTTAGGACCCAAATAACTCGCACGTGGCCCCGACAATGCGTTGAGCAAAGCACTCCCACCAATCATTGCCCAAGGCAGCTTGCTATGGTTCGCATGAAATATCGCTGAATGAGAAATTTAGGAGCACGCTCTTGCATCCTGGTGATACCGACAGTTTCGCGCTTGAACCACTACCAAAATTCCACAACGCTCCAGAGAAGGTGAGGAAAAGGCGGTACAGCAAGGGACGACAAAGGAACCCAATCCCACCATGCCTCCCACATCCCAACATCTGCAAGAACTCAACCACACTCGGTGGCTTTTAAGCATAGCCCGACCCGCAACGCTCCATGAAAGGTGAGGAAAAAGGTGGGTACGACAGGACGGGGAAACAACCCAATCCCGCCCATACCCCCCACATCCCACCAGTGAGGAAAAAGGTAGGAACGTCAGGGGATGAGGAGGGAAACCCCCATCCCGCCGTGCCTCCCACATCTCACATTCCGTAGGAACTCAACCGCCATGAGGCAGCTTTTAAGCAGACGAACCAGCAACGCTCAAGAGACGTCAAGGAAAAGGAGTCAGGGTAGGTACGGGGGTCCTATGTCCCGCCGCGCCGCCCACATCCCACCATCCACAGGATCCCACAAACCGTGAGGCGGTATTTAAGCACCCAGCCCGCAATGCTCCACAGACGGGGAGGAAAAGGCAGGCACGTCAGGGGACGGGGCAAAAACCCAATCCCGCCGCGCCTCCCACATCCCACCATCCGCAGCAACTCAACCACCCTGAGGCGGCTTTTAAGCAAGCCAAGCCGCACTGCTCTAGAGAAGGCGAGGGAAGGGCAGGAGCGTCGAGGGACGACAAAGGAACACCAACCCACCATGCCTCCCACATCCCACCATCCAAGGAACTCCGCCACCGACAGGTGGCCTTTTAAGCAAGCCCGAACCGCAACGCTCCATGAAAGGTGAGGAAAAAGGCGGGCACGGCATGAGACTGGGCAAAAACCCATTCTTTCCAATGCCCCCCACATCCCACCGGTGAGGAAAAGGAATTACAGCGTCCCACCGCCATGCCTCCCACATCCCACCTTCCGAAGGAACTCAACCGCCATGAGGCAGATTTTAAGCAGACGAACCCACAACGCTCCAGGGACGTTGAGGAAAAGGAGTCATGACAGGAACGGAGGCCCTATGTCCCGCCGCACCCCCCACATCCCACCATTCAAAAGAACTCAACCACCGTTGCGAAACTTTTAACCAAGAACCAGGACACCAACCATGCTCATCTATCATCATCCCATCCAAGTTATATCTGTCTAGTATCGCATTGTCTTTTTAGCAAGCCCTTGGAAGACGGAACCGCAATTGTGCGAGAGAATTCAACCCAAGCATATAGACGGGGCCCCTACATCAGCACCAAAAAAATTCCACTACCAACAGGGAGAACTCCAAAGGGACAAGTGAGGGTCTTCTAGGTGGAGCTCACCCACCTGGGGATTCTTCGCTTGAGATATAACCGAGGAGAAAGTCACCCCTGGCACTGATTTAATGAGACCCGTCACAGTATCACCATCTTTCGATTAGTTTGTCCTTTACATGCGGGACCTGATCTTTGAGACAGGCATATGACTAGTGGAAGGATCAGCCATGTAGCATCACCAACAACATCTGCATTGTTTGGGGTATGACTGAGCTGACCACTCAGACCCCAACACAAGCCCAAACCGTCGTCCCGAACATTCAATTCTGTTCGATTAGTTTGTCCTTTGTACATGCACAACCTGATCTTTGAGACAAGCATATGACTAATGGAAGGATCAGCCAGGTAGCATCACCAACCACATCTGCAATGTTTGAGGTATGACTGAGCAGACCACTCAGACCCCAACACAAGCCCCAACCATCTTCCCAAATCGACAGGATTCCCCTTAATGAGTCATCACCTCCGCATGACGCTCGTGTATCTTGCAGAAACAGTAGATACACATTCTCAAGCCACCCTTATGAACATCATCACCCAAGGCATGACTGAGGAGGAAGGCACCCCAACTTGTCCAATAATGAACCATGGAAATCGTTACCCTGTTGGTGTGAGTCTCTTAGGACACAAATAACTCGCACGTGGCCCCGACAATGCGTTGAGCAAAGCACTCCCACCAATCATTGCCCAAGGCAGCTTGCTATGGTTCGCATGGAATATCGCTGAATGAGAAATTTAGGAGCACGCTCTCGCATCCTGGTGATACCGACAGTTTCGCGCTTGAACCACTACCAAAATTCCACAACGCTCCAGAGAAGGTGAGGAAAAGGCGGTACAGCAAGGGACGACAAAGGAACCCAATCCCACCATGCCTCCCACATCCCAACATCTGCAAGAACTCAACCACACTCAGTGGATTTTAAGCAAAGCCCGACCCGCAACGCTCCATGAAAGGTGAGGAAAAAGGTGGGTACGACAGGACGGGGAAACAACCCAATCCCGCCCATACCCCCCACATCCCACCAGTGAGGGAAAAGGTAGGAACGTCAGGGGATGAGGAGGGAAACCCCCATCCCGCCGTGCCTCCCACATCTCACATTCCGTAGGAACTCAACCGCCATGAGGCAGCTTTTAAGCAGACGAACCAGCAACGCTCAAGAGACGTCGAGGAAAAGGAGTCATGGTAGGTACGGGGGTCCTATGTCCCGCCGCGCCGCCCACATCCCACCATCCACAGGATCCCACAAACCGTGAGGCGGTATTTAAGCACCCAGCCCGCAATGCTCCACAGACGGGGAGGAAAAGGCAGGCACGTCAGGGGACGGGGCAAAAACCCAATCCCGCCGCGCCCCCCACATCCCACCATCCGCAGCAACTCAACCACCCTGAGGCAGCTTTTAAGCAAGCAAAGCCGCACTGCTCTAGAGAAGGCGAGGGAAGGGCAGGAGCGTCGAGGGACGACAAAGGAACACCAACCCACCATGCCTCCCACATCCCACCATCCAAGGAACTCCGCCACCAACAGGTGGCCTTTTAAGCAAGCCCGAACCGCAACGCTCCATGAAAGGTGAGGAAAAAGGCGGGCACGGCATGAGACTGGGCAAAAACCCATTCTTTCCAATGCCCCCCACATCCCACCGGTGAGGAAAAGGAATTACAGCGTCCCACCGCCATGCTTCCCACATCCCACCTTCCGAAGGAACTCAACCGCCGTGAGGCAGATTTTAAGCAGACGAACCCACAACGCTCCAGGGACGTTGAGGAAAAGGAGTCATGACAGGAACAGAGGCCCTATGTCCCGCCGCACCCCCCACATCCCACCATTCAAAAGAACTCAACCACCGTTGCGAAACTTTTAACCAAGAACCAGGACACCAACCATGCTCATCTATCATCATCCCATCCAAGTTATATCTGTCTAGTATCGCATCGTCTTTTTAGCAAGCCCTTGGAACCCGAAACCAAAATTGTGCGAGAGAATTCAACCCAAGCATATAGACGGGGCCCGTACATCAGCACCAACAAAATTCCACTACCAACAGGGAGAACTCCAAAGGGACAAGTGAGGGTCTTCAAGGTGGAGCTCACCCACCTGGGGATTCTTCGCTTGAGGTATAACCGAGGAGAAAGTCAGCCCTGGCACTGATTTAATGAGACCCGTCACAGTATCACCATCTTTCGATTAGTTTGTCCTTTACATGCGGGACCTGATCTTTGAGACAGGCATATGACTAGTGGAAGGATCAACCATGTAGCATCACCAACCACATCTGCAATGTTTGAGGTATGACTGAGCAGACCACTCAGACCCCAACACAAGCCCAAACCGTCGTCCCGAGCATTCAATTCCATTCGATTAGTTTGTCCTTCGTACATGCACAGCCTGATCTTTGAGACAATAATATGACTAATGGAAAGATCAACCGGGTACCATCACCAACCACATCTGCAATGTTTGAGGTATGACTGAGCAGACCACTCAGACCCCAACACAAGCCCGAACCATCTCTTCCCAAATCGACATGTTTCCCCTTAATTAGTCATCACCTCTGCATGACGCTCGTGTATCTTGCAGAAACAGTAGATACACATTCTCAAGCCACCCTTATGAACATCATCACCCAAGGCATGACTGAGGAGGAAGGCACCCCAACTTGTCCAATAATGAACCATGGAAATCGTTACCCTGTTGGTGTGAGTTTCTTAGGACCCAAATAACTCGCACGTGGCCCCGACAATGCGTTGAGCAAAGCACTCCCACCAATCATTGCCCAAGGCAGCTTGCTATGGTTCGCATGGAATATCACTGAATGAGAAATTTAGGAGCACGCTCTCGCATCCTGGTGATACCGACAGTTTCGCGCTTGAACCACTACCAAAATTCCACAACGCTCCAGAGAAGGTGAGGAAAAGGCGGTACAGCAAGGGACGACAAAGGAACCCAATCCCACCATGCCTCCCACATCCCAACATCTGCAAGAACTCAACCACAATCAGTGGATTTTAAGCAAAGCCCGACCCGCAACGCTCCATGAAAGGTGAGGAAAAAGGTGGGTACGACAGGACGGGGAAACAACCCAATCCCACCCATACCCCCCACATCCCACCAGTGAGGAAAAAGGTAGGAACGTCAGGGGATGAGGAGGGAAACCCCCATCCCGCCGTGCCTCCCACATCTCACATTCCGTAGGAACTCAACCGCCATGAGGCAGCTTTTAAGCAGACGAACCAGCAACGCTCAAGAGACGTCGAGGAAAAGGAGTCATGGTAGGTACGGGGGTCCTATGTCCCGCCGCGCCGCCCACATCCCACCATCCACAGGATCCCACAAACCGTGAGGCGGTATTTAAGCACCCAGCCCGCAATGCTCCACAGACGGGGAGGAAAAGGCAGGCACGTCAGGGGACGGGGCAAAAACCCAATCCCGCCGCGCCCCCCACATCCCACCATCCGCAGCAACTCAACCGCCCTGAGGCAGCTTTTAAGCAAGCAGAGCCGCACTGCTCTAGAGAAGGCGAGGGAAGGGCAGGAGCGTCGAGGGACGACAAAGGAACACCAACCCACCATGCCTCCCACATCCCACCATCCAAGGAACTCCGCCACCAACAGGTGGCCTTTTAAGCAAGCCCGAACCGCAACGCTCCATGAAAGGTGAGGAAAAAGGCGGGCACGGCATGAGACTGGGCAAAAACCCATTCTTTCCAATGCCCCCCACATCCCACCGGTGAGGAAAAGGAATTACAGCGTCCCACCGCCATGCCTCCCACATCCCACCTTCCGAAGGAACTCAACCGCCATGAGGCAGATTTTAAGCAGACGAACCCACAACGCTCCAGGGACGTTGAGGAAAAGGAGTCATGACAGGAACGGAGGCCCTATGTCCCGCCGCACCCCCCACATCCCACCATTCAAAAGAACTCAACCACCGTTGCGAAACTTTTAACCAAGAACCAGGACACCAACCATGCTCATCTATCATCATCCCATCCAAGTTATATCTGTCTAGTATCGCATCGTCTTTTTAGCAAGCCCTTGGAACCCGAAACCAAAATTGTGCGAGAGAATTCAACCCAAGCATATAGACGGGGCCCTTACATCAGCACCAACAAAATTCCACTACCAACAGGGAGAACTCCAAAGGGACAAGTGAGGTTCTTCTAGGTGGAGCTCACCCACCTGGGGATTCTTCGCTTGATGTATAACCGAGGAGAAAGTCAGCCGTGTCACTGATTTAATGAGACCCTTCACAGTATCACCATCTTTCGATTAGTTTGTCCTTGTACATGCAGGACCTGA
>CAUJRU010001446.1:0-151727 GCA_963277665.1 Viscum album | reverse complement strand
CGAATAAATCATCCGGCATTAAAATACTATATTCCATTCCAATAATAGAGGAGTATCAAACAGTATTTAAAATTGTAAGTGATACTGCCAATGTTGTAATGAAACCTTATCCCCATATAGTTTTAGACTTAATTGGAAAAGGATAAATTTTTAGTTGATCTACCATTGGTGAGAAATAAATTATAATTTCTTATTGGAATTTCATTAAAATAAAAAGGAAAAATAACATAAAATAATTTCATGAACGGAAATTTGTCTGTATAATTGATTCATGTAAGAAAATTAATATAAGGCCCCAGCCTTAAACCTTACTTAATATTGAATTAAATGAATAATTCACATTGAGGATCTTTTCAGGTTTAGAGTTTTAGAGAATTAGATCATAAAACTTGCATTACATTCCACATTTAAACAATGTGGTTACATAAAGATAGTATTCATTTTTCCCATCAATGGAAAAATATTTAAAATAAAACATGGATTCTTTCTTGACACTTCCTTGACACTATCATCATATCACGTACCTTTCCCTTGACCTGTGGAGAAAATTTCAAAAAAAACTTGGGATGAGCATAAAAAGACCAGTAAGGGATATAAAAATATTGAAAGGAAACATGAGTTTATATATACATAAGAATGAAATCATACTTTACCCATAAAACATAGGCAATTTAACATACCTCATAAAATCTTGAATAAATCATAGAAATCATAAGACATAAAGGTAACTTGAGGCATTTATAACATTCTTACGTAGGGAGTAACCCTCTTGGTTACGTTTGGAATACCCGTCACAGTATATTCCCTAAATATCTTCGAAGAAACCTTAATGTTTCACTCCTTCGCGTTACCCAATGAATTGGAGAGCCATATCGGGCTCACCCGCCATTAGTTTATCACGGAACCACCCGTCTTCATAATAATTCCCATGAACCATAACATAATCGTATCACATAAAACATACATCAAGGAAACATAACATTTCTACATTTCAATCACAAGATATCAATAAAACATATTGATATAATAAAAACATTATGAAAACCATTTTCAATACCAAAGTAAAAGAAAAGTAAAATAGGGTATTTATTTTTCTTTAAAAAAATTGTATGCCTTGTAGAGGAAGCAGAAACTCAAATAATGGTCACGGCGGTGGAGAAGTCATTGTCGCCGCATACATACGACAAAAACATCCCCTTTTGTCATTTAGTAAACGATTCATATAAAAAATATTCCATTTTGAATAAACGTAAAAGTCAAAGGGGTTTATACACCATATAAAAGAATGTTGTGTATAAAACAAAATATGCCTCAATGAAAGGAGATTGAGATAAAGTCCCATACCTCGTATCCGACTTGACTTGATCGTTCTTCAATCTCCAGAATAATAAACTTGAGTTAATTTCTACTTGCTTAAGAACCTTTTTCAAGTTCATTATTACTTTTATATCACTTATTATCATGTCATAAACACTATGTAATTTTTTTATTTAATAACGGTCGTTTTAACGATCATTGGTACTTGAGTCAAAATATGCTCTTTATATTTACAAGTTTTTCATGTATCCATTATATCCAGAGTTATTGTCATGATGTATATATCTTATATATCATATATATCCAGTATATACATGCATTTATAATATTACATAACATTTAGAGGTAAGAAATGAAATGCACCATTCATGGAGACAGTAAGCCGTACGTATGCATGAACGATACTTTCATTTCTATTTTATATTTTATGGAATTAATTCATAATGATACATAATAGTATTTTAATTCCAGTATGGTATCATATATAATATCATTAAATATGTCCTTTATACGTACCACATATGGTATTAACGAATCAAATCACTTTGAGGGGGCGGTAGTCCGTACTTCCTAAAATGAAGATATTGCGTTTACTCATAATGGTAACCATAAAGATATGCCATAAATGAAAAATACAGAAGCTTAAGTAAAAAAATAAACATACTATATATAATATATAAATATAGTGACATCTTAATGGCCTCCTTTGAAGGTTATATATGATTGTTGAACAGTCATCGTTTCGTGAGGCAGAAATTCGCCATCCACGGAAACAGTATGTTCTCTAACCATTAGATGTAGGTGTGTGTAAGTGTGTCTCGGATAATTCTTATAACAACATCCTATTATATTTAAGATACTGTATTTGTTACAAAAGAAATGAATAAAGAGATTTTAGGGGGTTGGAGAAGAAAAATAAAACAAAAGGACTCAAGTGAAGACATTACCATAAAATCGAGTAACTCCCTTTGGTTTGAGATCAAAGGCTTCCTTGGGAAGACTTCTGCCCAAAGTGGGGCTTCAAGGAGTAAGAGAGGGATGTCGAGAGACAAAATTTTCAGGGTTTGGCCGAGCCAAAGGCTTTGGAAGTGTGTGTAACGACCCAATCTATTTGAGTAGTATATTAACTTACTCTTAATGATTTAATAAGATGGTAATGGTTAATGCAGAAAGAGGAGTCGATGGCATCATCCAGTAGACTCGACCCTTATGAAGCCCACTTATCAGAGCTTAGGAAGGAGGTAGCATCTGTGGGCTTCTCTTTAGACCAAGCCCAAGCCGAACTCCAGCATGTAAAGCTTGAACGGAAACGCCTACGGGAGAAGTTCAAGTTAGTAGAGATTACTACTAGGGCAATGTTATCTGAGCCACCCTCAGATTCTCTCACCATAGCACACCTTACACTTAGGTCTTATGCCGGTGTTATAAGGGGCTATGTGACGAGACCCTAGCTTCCTTGTGTAATCCTTTCGGGTGAATAATTGAGATCTCTTCCTTTAGTGATGTTTGTGGAATTTCTTTTGTCCGGAAAATTTTAGGATGTATTTTATTGATGAATTTTGGAAAAAAGGGATATTTTAAAATATTTATGAAAACCCTAAATAACTAATGATGTGTAATGATTTTCAAAAAATGGTCTTCTACAAAAGTGTTTAGTAAGGAATTTGGAGTCTAATAAGATAAACTTAATTTTTGATGAATAGTAAATTATGAATAGTTATTTTACGCCTAGGATTAGTAATGTGACCAAATGGATTAGTAATTTCACTCAAAGAAAGTTTTAATATAATTTAGACACCTAGATTAAGTAATGTGGTTCAATAAAATGGGTAAATAACGGTTTCATAAATGATTAATCAAGTATTAGTTTTTTGCGGTGAATAGTGTTTTTTAATTAAAAATTTAATTAAAAATAATTAAAAAATTATTTTTATAAAAAGGACTTTATTTTTGAACTCAGAGCATCGATTTTATGTTAAGGTAATTTTTGGGGATTTTTCTGAACAAAATGAATTTTCGATGAATAGTGTTTTTATTTAAAAAATAAATTAAAAATATTTAGAAAATTATTTTTATAAAATGGATTTCATTTTTGAAATCAGAGCATTGATATTTGGTTAAGGTGAAGTTTTGAGATTATTCTGAGAAAGTTGAATTTTCGATGAATAGTGAAAATATAGTTTTTAAGTTACGGGTGTTTAATGACATCATTAAATGATGTATTAAGTATATATTAAATATGGTCGAATTATGAATAGTAAGATAAGGTATTAGGTGTCCCAAGTGGCCAATACCATGGGCAAATACCATGGGCAAGCCCATGGTTTTGCCAAAACCACTAGTGAGGTGTCCCTTGGCCATTAATGCCTTGTCCCCTCACTTTCCCTATAAATACCCACCCTTTCCTCCTTTAGTTTTCACTCTCAAATCTCCCCCAACGAAGTTATTGTCTTCTTACCTTCCAAGGAGTACTCCCAAGGTGCCCCCAAGCCCTCAAGGTCCAAAACATTGAGTTTCAAGAGTCACGTTTTAAGGTAAGGGATCCAACCCCTCTCTTTTTTTTCATGTAATCTCTTTTATGTCATTCCTTTTATGCTCCATGTTATTATGTGATAGGATATTAATTTCTATTCCTTTTACTGCCATTTTCATTTTTATATGATGAGAGATCCCATATTACTCTCATCATTTCATTTTATGAATGTTTAAGAGACGCCGTTAGGCTGCCGAATTTTTTAGGGATTCTTTCACCCTTCTCATTTTTCAAGTTCGATTTTCATGTCAAGTCTTTCAAGTTCCTTTTTATTATGTTGGGGTATGATCACTATATCTATCATACTGATCTATTATGATCATATGATGAGAGACCCTATTTGATCTTGTCAATTCATTTTTATTAAAGTTTAAGTGACGCCGTTAGGCTGGCGAATTTTCATAAGGGAAATCTAATTTTTGTCTTCCTTCCATGTTTTTCATTTCAAATGGTATGTCAATCAAACTTCATTACCATGTCCATATATCCTTCTTATTCTGTCCCCCTACTTTTTTATGGATCGATTGTGAGTGGGTGACCCATGTCCCCTCTCTTTTCAATGTTTTCTAAAACCCCGAAACATAGCCATTATGCTGCAGGATTTTCGTCTCAGAATGCCTCTCTCTTTTCTCAAAATTATTTTATGTTATAAAGTGAATACTCAAAGCTCTTATTTCTACAAGGGTATTCACATATATATCAAAATGTTCTATTTTAAATTCTGGGATTAATATAATGAGACCCACTTTCCCTTTTTGTGGGTTTTAAAGTGACGTAAAGATCAAGTCTTTAAAGCAGTTTTTAAAACGTTGTGATTATGAAATGAAACCCATTTATTTTATGCTATATGGGTTATTTATGTAATGTTTGATGATGATATATGTGGCTCACATGATAATAAAGGCAAATTTAAGGGTGTGCCCTGATAGCGCTCCAATGCATTGGGTAATGATGTAACCACTAGAGATTACAATTTTCACGATACCTTGGTGAATAACCTTGGTAATTTTCAAATGACACCTTGGGGATGGACCTTGGTGATATGTTCAGGATTGTCTATGTTAAATGATGTAGCCACATTTTCAAGTTATGAAAAATGTTATTTTTATTATGAAATGACTCATGATTTCTTTCTCATGCCTTAAAGTTCTTTTCATGTCCTTATTGAAGTATATCAAGTTCACATGTAAAATGTTCCTCCTGTTTCCCTTACTGGGCCTTCTGCTCACCCTTTCTTGTGATGTATGTCCCCAGGTTATGAGATGCAGTAATGAACCTAGGATGAACTTAAGGAGAAGCCTTTTAAGTGTTTAAGAAGATTGCTTTATGTTTTTTTCATGTATTATGTTCCTGGTTTACAAGACACTAAACCTTAAAGATCCTCAGTTTTGTGTAATGTAATGAAAGTTTATGTTATAAAAAGGCGGGATGCTATAGTTGGTATCAAAGGATGGTTTAGTTATTTGTGGAAATTAGGATATAAAAACTTTTGGAAGAACCCTATAGAAAAGTTTAAATATAGGAAAACTTCCTGGTATTTTGGTAAGTATTGAGTAAGTGGTTTATCAAACAAATACATCCCTATCTGGATACGAGCAGGTAGAGGCGGCTCTGGCACAAATGTACATAGTGGTAAAACACGAAAACACCGCTTTGAGCTAGACTCAAACGTGAACTGGTGCACGATAACGGGACTTGCTGCACTCTTGGTTATGACACTCACGGGGGATATTTTTGGTTAATCACAAGATTTTTATGAATCATTATGAAGGAATTATAGAAGAGTGTAATTGTCTAAGCATGAGGTCTTAGTTAAAAGATTCATAAATGAAATAAGTTTCTCACTAAGGTTTTATTCTTTTAGAAAATGGCGGGCAATAAGAGGAACTGTGCCGATGGTGACCGCAATACACCATGTGCTGACGACCCTCCAATGGAAGCCGGAATAGAAACATTCATGCGAATGATGAACCAAATGACTCAAGTTATGAGTAATAACTTGAATCAAGCTGAGAGGCCGATCTCACCACAAAGGGAACAACTTTCTGTTGAGTCCTTCATGCGCCAACGACCACCAACATTCAGTGGATCTACTGACCCTTTGGTTGCGGGACAATGGATAATCTCCATTGAAAAGATCTTTTCTCTACTTCATTGTTCGAAACAAGAAAAAGTCACCCTTGCTGTTTACCGCCTAGAGGGAGAAGCTGATCAGTGGTGGTCACTGATCAAAAACACGAAGCCACGAGGAGAGATGGAAGCTATGGAGTGGTAAGAATTTCGGGGAATTTTCTTTAACAAGTATTTCCCTCGTTCCATGAGAACGAAAATGGAGAAAGAGTTTCTCAAGCTGAAGCAGAAGGAGAACGAATCTGTCCGAAGCTATGAGATGAACTTCACAAGGCTTTCCCGTTATACCTCAAGCTTTGTCATGGACCCTAATGGGAAGGTTGATATATTCTTTGGTGGACTACGACCTCATCTACGTAAGAATCTAGCCAATAGGGACTATGATATCTATGAAGAAATTGTTCGGAGTGCTATGAAAGTTGAACTAGAGTTTGGGGAGACACAGTGGTCTCACAAATCTAATGAGAAGAAGAGAACTCTAGAACCAATCCTGGGAAGAAGTTTTGATCAGGAAAGAGGTGGAAAGTATAAGCAACATGCCACATGCAAAAATTGTGGGAAGAAGCATCCGGGGAACTGCTTGATCGGGAGTGGTAAGTGCTACAGGTGTGGAAGAGAAGGCCATATTTCTCGGAATTGTCGTAGTGATGTGAAGCCTCAACTTCCCAACACTAACGACAGAGGAAAGATGGTTCTGGCCCTACCCAAAGTCATATGCTTCAAGTGTGGACAGCTTGGGCACTTTTCTAATCAATGTCCAAATCCGAGGGCGGTGGAGGGAAATCACCATCAACCTCACCAGAGGCCAAGGTAGCAAGGTCGTGCTTTCGCTATCACAACAACTGAAGTTGAAGTTCCGAACGATGTGGTAGCAGGTACTCTTGTCGTCCTCTCAAAGCTAGCAAGTACTTTATTTGATTCTGGTTCTACACATTCCTTTATTTCCTCCAAGTTTTCAAGGAATATAGAATCAATCCCCGAAATTCTAGTGGTAGAGTTGTTAGTCAAGACTCCAAGTGGGATTATCCTTGCATCCACAGTATTTAGAGACTCTAGTGTTTACTTTGGTGAGCACAATCTTATCGAAAATCTAGTAGTCATTCCCATGATGGAATTTGACATTATACTAGGGATGGACTGGCTCTCAAATTATAATGCTAAGATCAAATGCAGAAGTAAGGAAATCTCAGTAGTCTTGAATGAACGACCTACAGTTATCTTCCGAGGAGAGATATCCCGAACTGATCCCTATCTAGAAGCACCTCCTATAGCTTTCTTTATGGAGTTAATCGGTGATGATGAAGAAGGAAAAGGGATTATACGAATAGAAGATGTTCCGATTGTCCAGGAATACATGGATGTATTTCCTGAGGAGTTACCTGGACCTCCCCCAGAAAGAGAGGTAGAGTTCTCCATTGAACTCATACCTGGGTCTCAACCGATATCAAAGACTCCGTATAGAATGGCAAATATGGAGCTAGAAGAGTTAAAGAAACAACTCCAAGACTTGTTGGAGAAGGGGTTTATCTGACCGAGTGTGTCTCCTTGGGGAGAACCAGTTCTCTTTGTGAAGAAGAAGTATGGATCAATTCGGATATGCATTGATTATAGAGAACTGAACGAGATCACAGTGAAGAACAGATATCCTCTTCCAAGAATTGATGATTTATTTGACCAACTTCGCGGGGCTCAATTCTTCTCTAAGATTGACCTTCGATCTGGTTATCATCAACTGAGGGTGAAGAAGGAAGATATTCCAAATACTGCCTTCCGATCAAGATATGGGCATTATGAGTTTACTGTTATGCCCTTCGTCTTGACTAATGCTCCTGCTATTTTCATGGATTTGATGAATAGAGTCATTAAGGACTAACTTGATAACTTTGTGGTAGTTTTTATTGATGATATTTTGATATATTCAAAAAGTCGTGAGGAGCATGAAGATCATCTGAGGGTTATTTTGAAAACTCTGCGGAAGGAGAGGCTCTTTGGGAAGTTCAGCAAGTTTGAGTTTTGGTTACAATAGGTGGCTTTCTTGGGGCACATCGTAACCAATGAAGGAATCTCAGTTGACCTTGCAAAGACAATGGTTGTGGAGGAGTGGCCTCAACCCATAACAGTAACTGAGATTCGTAGTTTCCTTGGTTTAGTGGGATATTATAGGAGGTTTGTGAAAAACTTTTCACGGATTTCTAATCCACTAACCAAGTTGACTCGAAAAGGGGTTAAGTTCATCTGGACAAAGGAATGCGAGGAAAGTTTCCAAGAGTTGAAGAAGAGATTGGTTACTGCACCTGTGTTAACACTACCCTCTATCGGAGAAGGATTCGTTATTTTTAGCGATGCATCTCTAAAAGGGCTTGGGTGCGTCCTCATGCAAAATGACAAGGTAATTGCTTATGCATCTCGATAGTTGAAGATTCATTAGATGAATTATCCTACGCATGATCTAGAGCTGGCGGCAGTTGTTTTTTCTCTAAAGATATGGAGGCACTATCTTTATGGGGAGAAATGTGATATATACACTGACCAACAATGCCTAAAGTATATTTTCACACAGAAAGAATTGAACATGAGACAAAGGAGATGGTTGGAGATTATTAAAGACTATGATTGTTCAATACATTATCACCCTGTAAGAGCAAACAAAGTCGCGGATGCGTTAAGCATGAAAGATCCTGTTGTTCTGGCAACAATGAGGATCTTTGGAGATCCCTTGATTAAAGATCTAGTAAAACTGGACATGGGAATTATAAAGAAAGGTACATCATCAACCCTATCCCAAATTATTTCTCAACCATCATTACTAGAGAAGATCAAGAAGGCTCAAAAATAAGATCCTTTGCTGCAGGAGAAGTTCGAGGCTGTAAAGGTTGGGAAGTTCCATGATTTCAATATTGATCAAGAAGGTGTATTGTAATTTCGTACAAGACTATGTGTTCCATCTATTCCGGAGATAAATAAAGAACTGATGGATGAAGCTCATAGCTCTACTTTCTCTATACATCCGGGAAGCACTAAGATGTATAGAGACCTTCGTGATCATTATTGGTGGGATAACATGAAGAGGGAGATTGCTGATTACACTACAAGGTGATGGGTGTGTCAGCAAGTAAAGGAAGAATGACAACTTCCTAAGGGGGTATTACAACCGCTACCCATACCAGTATGGAAGTGGGATAATATCACTATGGAATTTGTAACTGGTCTCCCGAAAACATCCAAAGGAAACAATGCGATATGGGTTATTATGGACCGTCTCACCAAGATAGCCCATTTTATCTCTATTCGGGAAGATTTCTCTCTGGATCAGCTTGACAAGATATATGTGAAGGAAGTGGTAAGGCTGCATGGGGTACCACTATCCATCGTATCTGATCATGACCCAAGATTGACATCAAAATTCTGGAGAAGACTTCAACATGCTCTGAATACTGAATTGAATTCTAGTACGGCCCATCATCCTCAAACTGATGGCCAATCTGAAAGGACTATTCAGACACTCGAAGACATGCTGTGATTATGCTCAATGGAATTTAAAGGTGGATGGGATCAACACCTCCCATTAGTTGAGTTCTCCTACAACAACAGCTTCTATTCGAGTATTCAGATGGCACCCTATGAAGCTCTGTATAGAAAGCGGTGTAGAACTCCTACTTGTTGGGATGAAACTGGTGAGAGGAAGCTTCTTGGGCCTGATCTTGTGCAAGAGATGACGGAACGGGTCCATTCCATCCAACGACACATAAAGGCTGCTCAGAGTCGGCAGAAGATCTATGCTGACAATCGTCGAAGGGACTCGGAGTTTGGTGTTGGTGATAAAGTCTTCCTTCGAATTTCTCCATGGAAGAGAGTCATGCGGTTTGGGACGAAAGGGAAGCTCAACCCTAGGTACATTGGCCCCTATGAAATCCTTGATCACATAGGAGCAGTGGCCTATCGTCTAGAACTTCCACCGAACCTAGCTCAAGTTCATGATGTCTTCCATGTATATCTCTTGAGGAAGTACATACCCGACCCTTCGCATGTACTGAACCAAGAAATGGTACAACTGGAAAATGATCTCTCTTATGAGGAGCAGCCAGTGGAGATCTTGGACCATAGAGACAAGGTCCTACGAAACAAGACTACCCACCTTGTGAAAGTGTTGTGGAGGAATCATAAATATGAAGAAGCAACTTGGGAGCCTGGGGAAACAATGAAGCAAAAGTACCCTCACCTTTTCGACTAGGCCTCAAGTATAAATTTCGGGGACGAAATTTCATAAGGGGGGAAGAATGTAACGACCCAATATTTTTGAGTAGTATATTAACTTACTCTTAATGATTTAATAAGATATTAATGGTTAATGCAGAAAGAGGAGTCGATGGCTTCATCCAGTAGACTCGACCCTTATGAAGCCCACTTATCAGAGCTTGGGAAGGAGGTAGCATCTGTGGGCTTCGCTTTGGACCAAGCCCAAGCCGAACTCCAGCATGTAAAGCTTAAACGGAAACGCCTATGGGAGAAGTTCAAGTTAGTAGAGATTACTACTAGGGCAATGTTATCTGAGCCTCCCTCAGATTCTCTCACCATAGCACACCTTACACTTAGGTCTTATGCTGGTGTTATAAGGGGCTATGTGACGAGTCCCTAGCTTCCTTGTGTAATCCTTTCGGGTGAATAATTGAGATCTCTTCCTTTAGTGATGTTTGTGGAATTTCTTTTGTCCGGATAATTTTAGGATGTATTTTATTGATGAATTTTGGAAAAAAGGGATATTTTAAAATATTTATGAAAACCCTAAATAACTAATGATGTGTAATGATTTTCAAAAAATGGTCTTCTACAAAAGTGTTCAGTAAGGAATTTGGAGTCTAATAAGATCAACTTAATTTTTGATGAATAGTAAATTATGAATAGTGATTTTACGCTTAGGATTAGTAATGTGACCAAATGGATTAGTAATTTCACTCAAAGAAAGTTTTAATATAATTTAGACCCCTAGATTAAGTAATGTGGTTCAATAAAATGGGTAAATAACGGTTTCATAAATGATTAATCAAGTATTAGTTTTTTCGAGTGAATAGTTTTTTTTAATTAAAAATTTAATTAAAAATAATTACAAAATTATTTTTAAAAAAAGGACTTTATTTTTGAACTCAGAGCATCGATTTTATGTTAAGGTAATTTTTGGGGATTTTTCTGAAGAAAAAGAATTTTTGATGAATAGTGTTTTTATTTAAGAATTAAATTAAAAATATTTAGAAAATTATTTTTATAAAATGGATTTCATTTTTGAAATTAGAGCATTGATATTTGGTTAAGGTGAAATTTTGAGATTATTCTGAGAAAGTTGAATTTTCGATGAATAGTGAAAATATAGTTTTTAAGTTACGAGTGTTTAATGACATCATTAAATGATGTATTAAGTATATATTCAATATGGTCGAATTATGAATAGTAAGATAAGGTATTAGGTGTCCCATGTGGCCAATACCATGGGCAAATACCATGGGAAAGCCCATGGTTTTGCCAAAACCACTAGTGAGGTGTCCCTTGGCCATTAATGCATTGTCCCCTCACTTTCCCTATAAATACCCACCCTTTCCTCCTTTAGTTTTCACTCCCAACTCTCCCCCAACGAAGTTCATGTCTTCTTACCTTCCAAGGAGTCCTCCCAAGGTGCCCCCAAGCCCTCAAGGTCCAAAACTTTGAGTTTCAAGAGTCACGTTTTAAGGTAAGGGATCCGACCCCTCTCTTTCTTTTCATGTAATCTCTTTTATGTCATTCCTTTTATGCTCCATGTTCTTATGTGATAGGATGTTCTTTTCTATTCCTCTTACTGACCTTTTCATTTTTATATGATGAGAGATCCCCTATTAATCTCATCATTTCATTTTATGAAAGTTTAAGAGACGCCGTTAGGCTGCCGAATTTTTTAGGGATTCTTTCACCCTTCTCATTTTTCAAGTTCGATTTTCATGTCAAGTCTTTCAAGTTCCTTTTTATTATGTTGGGGTATGATCTCTATATCTATAATACTGATCTTTTATTATCATATTTTCAGAGACCCTATTTGATCTTGGCAATTCATTTTTATTATATTTTAAGTGACGCCGTTAGGCTGCCGAATTTTCATAAGGGAAATCTAATTTTTGTCTTCCTTCCATGTTTTTCATTTCAAATGGTATGTCCTTCAAACATCATTACCATGTCCATATATCCTTCTTATTCTGTCCCCCTACTGTTTTATGGATCAATTGTGAGTGGGTGACCAATGTCCCCTCTCTTTTCAATGTTTTCTAAAACCCCGAAACATAGCCGTTATGCTGTAGGATTTTCATCTCAAAATGCCTCTCTCTTTTCTCAAAATTATTTTATGTTATGAAGTGAATACTCAAAGCTCTTATTTCTACAAGGGTATTCACATATATATCCAAATGTTCTATTTTAAATTCTGGGATTAACATACATGAGACCCCCTTTACCTTTTTGTGGGTTTTAAAGTGACGTAAAGATCATGTCTTTAAAGCAGTTTTTAAAACGTTGTGATTATGAAATGAAACCCATTTAGTCTATGCTATATGGGTTATTTATGAAATGTTTGATGATTATATATGTGGATTACATGATAATAAAGGGAAATTTAAGGGTGCGCCCTGATAGCGCTCCAATGCATTGGATAATGATGTTACCACTAGAGATTACAATTTTCATGATACCTTGGTGAATAACCTTGGTAATTTTCAAATGACACCTTGGGGATGGTCCTTGGTGATATGTTCATGATTGTCTATGTTAAATGATTTAGCCACATTTTCAAGTTATGAAAAATGTTATTTTTATTATTAAATGACTCATGATTTCTTTCTCATGTCGTAAAGTTCTTTTCATGTCCTTATTGAAGTATATCAAGTTCACATGTAAAATGTTCCTCTTGTTTCCCTTACTGGGCCTTCTGCTCACCCTTTCTTGTGATGTATGTCCCCAGGTTATGAGATGCAGTAATGAACCTAGGATGAACTTAAGGAGAAGCCTTTCAAGTGTTTAAGAATAATGCTTTATGTTGTTTTCATGTATTATGTTTCTGGTTTCCGAGACACTAAACCTTAAAGATCCTCAGTTTTGTGTAATGTAATGAATGTTTATGTTATAAAAAGGCGGGATGCTATAGTGTGGGTATGGAGGTAGAGGTGGGGGCCTTTTATAAGAGGAGAGGAGGGGCACTCTTGGAAAGTAATGAAATGTTACTTTATTTTAAATGAGTTTCGGATTTAAAAGGTCCCAAATTGATATAATTTGAGGATAAGGTGATAAGGGTTAGAAATATACCCATACAATAGGTTTTAGACATGTGTAGGTCATATATTTTACATTTTCATTTCATTTTATTTAAATCCTTTATTAATGAGGTAATCGCTGCATCATCATGATGTCATAAATAATTTAATTTATTTAATGTCTAAAAATTATAAAAAAAATATCATGATGTAGGAAAGATTTTTAGATTTCTAATGAATATTTATAGTCAGAATTCTGACTTGTATAACCCCATGTAAAAATTGTTTTTGTAAAACAACTCATGTTTGTGTCATTTTTACTTTTACATTAAATAAAAAATTATTTATGTCATTTCCCAACCAAAGTGGCTCCATGGGGTCCCCAAGTTGACCCATGGATTGTCTTGGTCGGTCAAGACACATCCAATGAGGGTAAGACATGTTTCAAGCTCATCTCATATTATTAAAACATCATTTTTACCTTAAACTACACTAATTACCTCTAATCGCGATTAAAAACTTAAAAGTTACTATTCACCAAAAAATTATTTTAATCCCATTGAACCAAATTTTACTTCTTAATGAAAACAATGTATGTCAGATTTTTGAAATTCAAAACACAGAGGTGGTAAAATTTCATTTAAATGAAAAATCAGTTTTTATAAGTACCACTTAGTGGTTTCACTATTCATCAAAAATTGAAGTTTTCCAAAAAAATACCAAAAGATCACCCTAAGAAATATTTGATATTCCAAATTCAAAAATGATTTCTATTTTAAAAAATTCAAAACATAAAAGTTTAATTAATTAATTTAATATATAATTCCTATTGTCAGAGCAAATAGCGTCTTTTTATGAAACAATAAGTATCAAAAGATTGACAAAAGTTTAAGTCCAATTTCAAAGTGAAATAAATTCCAACGACCAGTATTGGATTAAATGGTAAAAATATATTCTAATTGAACTTTAAAAAAAATTCAAAAGATAATCTAACCATATAATTAAATTAGATGAAAAATCAGTTTTGATGTAAAATGCAGTATTTTTCACTATTCATTAAAAAATGAACATTGTTAGAAAAATACCAAAAAATTATCCAATGTAACTTTGAATGTACCAATCATAAATAGGAGGTTTATTTTGACAAATAGAGCTTATAAAATTGTCAAAATATAGATTTAAAAATGGTTTTCCATCAAGAGGCTGTAAAATAATCTTTTAAAAATTGTAGTGTATTCCAGGCTTAAGATTGGATTTATTCTCATTTTAAGCCTCTAAAACACTATTTAATTCATTAGTAGACATATATAAAAATATCTATTATTCATTAATTACTTGGGATGTTACATCCTTCCCCCCTTTAGAAAATTACATCCCCGTAATTTATTTACTTATCGAATAAGTGAGGGTATTTAGCCCTCATTACATTTTCAGATTCCCATGTTGCCTCTTCAATCATGTGGTTTTTCCACAAAACCTTTACCTGATCAATCACCTTATTCTGTAACACTTTTACCCTATGATCAAGAATCTGGACTGGTTGTTCCTCTTAAGATAGGTTCTCTTCTAGCTGGACTACCTCTGGACTCAAAACATGAGATGGATCTGGCATATACTTTCTCAGCATCAAAACATGAAAAACATTGTGTACCTGAGATACACTCGGACGAAAAGACACTCGGTAAGAAACTGATCCGAATCTCTCCAGAATTTCATATGGTCTAATGAACCTTGGACTCAGCTTTCCTTTCTTACCAAATCACATAACACTTTTCCATGGTGATACTTTGAGAAAAACATGATCACCTACCTCAAAAGAGAGATCCTTCCTCCTATTGTCCGAAAAACTCTTCTGCCTGCTCTGAGCTGTTCTCATGTGTTTCTGTATCAGATGAACTTTTTATGCCAACTCTTCTACCAAATATGGTCCCATCACCTTCCTTTCACCCACTTCATCCGAGAAAGTTGGAGTTCGACACCGCTTCCCATATAATGCCTAAAATGGTGCCATCTGTATACTGGAATGAAAACTGTTATTATAAGAAAATTCAACCAAAGAAAGATGTCGGTCCCAACTTCCCTAATAATCCATCGAACAAGCACGTAGAATATCCTCCAAATTCTGGATCGTTCGTTCTGACTGCCCATCTGACTGAGGATGAAAAGCTGTACTAAAATTTAATTCAGTACCCAACGACTTCTGAAGGCCTTTCCAAAAGTTAGAAGTAAACCTAGGATCACAGTTAGATACAATGGAGAGGGGAACTCCATGTAACCTGACTATCTCTTTAGATACAAACGGGAAAGTTGATATAGGGAAAAAGTATCTCGTATAGCAAGGAAATGAGAAGACTTGGTCAAGCGATCAACAATAACACAGATTGCATTATTACCTCGAGGGGTTTTCGGCAATCCCACAACGAAGTCCATGGATATATTCTCCCATTTCCACTCTGGAATTGGTAAAGGCTGAAGCAACCCTTTTGGTCACTGCCACTCTGCTTTAACCTGTTGACATGTCAAACACTTCACAGTAAAATCAACAATATCTCTTTTCATTCCATCCCACCAGTAATACTCCCGTAGATCTCTGTACATCTTAGTACTGCCAGGATGAACTGAAAACGGAGAACTATGAGCTTCACATAACAACTCTTTCTTCAACTGTGAATCAAAAGGCACACACAATCTCTTCCCAAATCTTAAAACACAATCATTATCTGTATTGAATTCAGGAAACTTACCATTTTGAACCAGCTCTACCTTTTTCTGCAACTCACTATCTTGCTTATGTGGTTGCTTGATTCTGCCTGATAGAGATGATTTCACTGATAACTGAAACAAAACAGAAGAACATCCTGCACCAAAAACTTTTATTCCAAAGTTCATCAAATCCTTAAACAAAGTATCATGTTCCAAACGCAACATTGCTAATGAAGCATTACTTTTTTCGACTCAAAGCATCAGCCACTTTATTTTCATTTCCCGGATGGTAATGAATTGTACAATCATAATCCTTGATTAATTCCAGCCATCTCCTCTTTCTCATGTTTAACTATTTCTGAGTTAATATATACTTTAAACTTTTGTGATCGGTATATATTTCACATTTTAATCCATTAAAATGATGCCTCCAAATTTTTAAAGGTAAAACAACAACAGCTAATTCCAAATCATGTGTAGGGTAATTTACCTCATGAGATTTCAACTGTGATGAAGCATAAGCAATTACCTGATCATTCTGCATTAGGACACAACCAAGTCCTTTCAATGAAGCATCACTGTATATAACAAACTCACTATTCCTGGAAGGTAGTGCCAAAACTGGAGCATTCACCAATCTTCTTTTCAGTTCTTGAAAACAATCATCACATTCTATTGTCCAGATAAACTTAACACCCTTCCAAGTTAGCTTAGTCATTGGACTAGATAACCGTGAAAAATTTCTAACAAACCTTCGGTAATAGCCTGCCAAACCAAGGAAGCTACGAATCTCAGTTGCATTTTTGGTTCTTGGCCATTCTTCAACAACCTTTGTTTTTTCATGATCAACAGTTAACCCATCTTTAGAAACAATGTGACCAAGGAATGAAATTTGTTGCAACCAAAACTCACACTTGCAGAATTTCCCATACAATTTCTTTTCTTTTAATGTTTGCAAAATAACCCTTAAATGTATTTCATGCTCCTATTTACTTTTAGAAAACACCAAATTATCATCAATGAAAACCACCACAAACTTATCGAAGAACTCATGGAAAATTCTATTCATTAAGTCCATGAATACAGCTGGTGAATTGGTTAGCCCAGAAGGTATTACTACAAATTCATAATGGCCATATCTTGTATGAAACACAGTCTTCGAAACATCTGCCTCCTTTACCTTCAGCTGATGGTACCCTGATCTCAGGTCAATATTTGAAAAAAACTGAGCTCCCTGGAGCTGATCAAACAAATCATCGATATGAGGCAAAGGATATTTGTTCTTAACAGTGATGTTATTCAAGGAACTATAATCAATGCAAAGTCTCATAGAACCATCTTTCTTTTTAACAAATAAAACAGGATCACCCCATGGTGATGTGCTTGGTCGAATGAAACCTTTCTCTAATAAATCTTGCAATTGCTCCTTAAACTCTAAAAGTTCAATTTGAGACATTCAATAAGGGGGTTTTGAAATTGGCTTAGCATCAAGAACTAAGTCAACAATAAACTCAACTTCCCGATCTGGTATTATTCCAGGAAAATCATCAGGAAAAACATCAGGATACTCATTTACCACTGGCACATCATTAATCTGAACAGTTCCCTTGTTTTCAACAATATGTGCAAGGTAACATTCATTTCCATCTTTTACCAGTTTCTTAGCCTCTTGATATGTTATCAACATTAAGGGTTCATTCTTGTACACAAAATGAAATTCTTTCTGAAAAGAAACTTCTTTAGATCAACAGTCAATCTTAGCATGGTAAATAGAGAGCCAATCCATACCTAGGATAAAATCAAACTCTACTAGAGGTAAAACAATAAGGTTTGCAAGTAGGTTCTTTCCACAGATAAGGATAGGAAGATTATTATAAATTATTTTTGCCTCAACATTTCCCCCAGGTGTTTTTACCAAAAGTTCAGTAGTCATTTATTGAGATGGTATTCCCATTTTACTAGAAAAGTTTTCAGAGATGAAATAATGTGTAGACCCCGAATCAAACAACACACTGGCATAATCTGAAAAAACAAACAAAGTACCTGATACAACTTCATTTGATGGACCAAAATCTGCTGAAGTAGTTGCAAAGGATTTAACCACCCATTTCTGCTTGTAGTCTAACTGCTTCTCATCACTCGAGCTCTTTGTCGGACACTCATTTTCATAGTGACCCATCTCATTGCACATAAAACAATTCACTAACTGTATATCAAATTTGGACTTACCATCACCTTGATCTTTTTTAGTGCAATCACGAGCCGTATGTCCCATCTTACCACATCAGTAGCACTTTCCAGAATTCAGAAGTCATTCCATAGCATTCCTTTTTCCACATTTATCACGAACTGGAAACTTAGTTTTCTTACCATTAGACCTTTTTGAATAATTCTTCCCTTTCTCCTGCCACCTCAGTCTCTTCTTCTGTTGGTTGTTATAGAACAATTGATCATCAGAAAACTATATTTCCACTTTCTCAGCACATCGAACAAGATTTTCATAACTTTTAAACTAACGAGAAGCTAATGCCCTTCGATATTTTGTCTTTAATCCTGAGTAAAAATGATTTATTTTACTATCAAGGTCTCGGATAAAATTTTGAGCATACCTTGCCAATCGAGTGAACCTTTCTTCATAGGCGGACATTGAGTCTTCCTCTTGCCTCAATTCCAAGAATGTTTTTTCCATACTAAGTCGAACAACCTTAAGAAAATACTTCTCAAGAAACATACCTTTGAATTCATCCCTGTAGAGAGCATCATTCTCATCAGTGTCCCTGATATTTTTAACCATCGACCACCTCTGATCTGCTTCACCCTCCAAACGGTAAATAGCAAGACCAACCTTTTGATTTTCTGAACACCCCATGACATCAGAAATCATCTCTAGTTCTTTAATCCACCCTTAAGATAACACAGGGTCAGATGATCCTCTGAATGATGGGGGATGTTGCCTCATTAAATGTTCCACCACTAACATGTTCCTCTGCGGTTAATCTGGCTGATCTCGTGCATGGATACCACCACCATTTATCGCTTGAGTCAACTGTGTCATTACTGCAACAAACTATTCAGTACCAATTCCGACCATCTCAGGATGCTGATTCAGAAGGTTATTTCCTTCTGTATGCCTTCTTATCACTGCTTCCCTGTTTCCTCTGCTGAAAACCATTCTAAACAAACATGTCTTAGATGAAGCAACATGGTAATCTTCAAATGCCATATCACATCAATTTGACCATAAAAAATATATATTTTTGGACAATCATATAATAGAATTATAACTCCTAAAGTTATCTAAACTGACCTCTGATACCAACTGTAAGGACCCAGCCTTAAACCTTACATAATATTGAATTAAATGAATAATTCACATTGAGGATCTTTTCAGGTTTAGAGTTTTAGATAATTAGATCATAAAACATTCATGACATTCCACATTTAAACAATGTGGTTACATTAAGATAGTATTCATTTTTCCCATCAATGGAAACATATTTAAAATAAAACATGGATTCTTTCTTGACACTTCCTTGAAACTATCATCATATCATGTAACTTTTCCTTGACCTGTGAAAAACATTTCAAAAAAAACTTGGGATGAGCATAAAAATCTCAGTAAGGGATATAAAAATATGGAAAGGAAACATGAGTTGATATATACATAAGAATGAAATCATACTTTACCCATAGAACATAGTCACTTTAACATACCTCATAAAATCATGAATAAATCATAGAAATCATAAGGCATAAAGGTAAGTTGATGCATTCATAACATTCTTACGTTGGGAGTAAACCTCTTGGTTAAGTTTGGAATACCTATCACACTATATTCCCTAAATCTCTTTGGAGAAACATTAATGTTTCACTCATTCGCGTAACCCAATGAATTGGAGAGCTATATCGGGCTCACCTGCCCGTAGTTTATCACAGAACCACCTATCTTCATAATAATTCCCAAGAACCATAACATAATCGTATATCATAAAACATACATAAATGAAACATAAAATTTCTACATTTCAATCACAAGATATCAATAAAACACATTGATATAATAAAAACATTATGAAAACCATTTTCAATCCAAAAATAAAAGAAAAGTAAAACAGGGTATTTTTTTCTTTTAAAAAAACGGTATAGATTATAGAGGATGTCGAAAATCAAATAATGGTCACGGCGGCGGAGAAGTTGTTGTCGCCGCATAAGTACGACAAAAACATTCCCTTTTTTCGTTTAGTAAACGCTTCATATAAAAAAGATTCCATTTGAATAAATGTAAAATTCAAAGGGGTTTATACACCGTATAAAAGAATGTTGTGTATAAAACAAAATATGCCTCAATGAAAGGAGATTGAGACAAAGTCCCATACCTTGTATCCAACTTGACTTGATCATTATTTAATCTCCAGAATAATAAACATGAGTAAATTTATACTTGCTTAATAACCTTTTTCAATTTCATTATTCCTTTTATATCACTTATTATCATTTCATGAACACTATGTAATTTTTTTATTTAATAATGGTCGTTTTAACTATCATTGGTATTTGAGTCAAAATATGCTCTTTATAATTACAAGTTGATCATGTATCCATTATATCCAGAGTTATACTCATGATGTATATATCATATATATCCATTATATACATGAATTTATAATATTACATAACGTTAAGAGGTATGAAATTAAATGCACCGTTCATGGAGATGGTAAGCCGTACACATGCATGAACGCTACTTTCATTTCTATTTCGTATTTTATGGAATTAAAACATAATGATACATAATAGTATTTTAATTACAGTATGGTATCATATATAATATCATTAAATATATCCTTTATACGTACCACATATGGTATTAACAAATCAAATCACTTTGATGGGGCGGTAGTCCGCACTTCCTAAAATGAAGATATCGCGTTTACTCATAATGGTAACCATAAAGATATGCCATAAATGAAAAATAAAAAATTTTAAGTAAAAAATAAACATACTATATATAATATATAAATATAGTGACATCTTAATGGCCACATTTTAAGGGGATATATGAGTGTTGAACAATCATCGTTTCGTGAGGCAGAAATTCGCCATCCACGGAAACAGAATGTTCTTTAACTGTTAGATGTAGGTTTGTGTAAGTTTAGCACAAATAATTATTATAAAAACATCCTAGTATATTTAAGATACCAGAGTTGTTACAAAATAAATGAATAAAAAGAGTTTAGGGGGTGGGAGAAGCAAAATAAAACAAAAGGACTCAAGTGAAGGCATTACCTTTAAATCGGGTAACTCCCTTTGGTTTGAGCTCAAAGGCTTCCTTGGGAAGAATTCTGCCCAAAGTGAGGCTTCAAGGAGTAAGAGAGGGATGTGGAGAGACAAAATTGGAAGTGTTTGGCCGAGCCAAAGGATTTGGAAGTGTTGGTAAGGAGGTAGATATGCGGGCCTTTTATAAGAGGAGAGGAGGGGCACTCTTGGAAAGTAAAGAAATGCTACTTTATTTTAAAATGCGTTTCAGATTTAAAAGGTCCCAAATTGACATAATTCTTGGATACAGTGATAAGAGTTAGAAATATACCCATCCAATATATTTTGGACATGTTTAGGTCATATATGTTACATTTTCTTTTCATTTTATTTAAATCCTTTATTAATGAGGTAATTGATACATCATCATGAGGTCATAAATAATTTAATTTATTTAATGTATAAAAATTATAAAAAAAATATCATGATATAGGAAATCCTTTTAGATTTCTAATGAATATTTATAGTCAAAATTATGACTTGTATGACCCCATATCAAAATTGTTTTAGTAAAACAACTCATGTTTGTGTCATTTTTACTTTTACATTAAATAAAAAGTTATTTATGTAATTTCCCATCCAAAGTGGCTCCATGGGGTCCCCAAGTTGACCCATGGATTTTCTTGGCCGGGAAAGACACATCCAATGACGGTACGACATGTTTCAAGCTCATGTCATATTATTAAAACATCAATTTTACCTTAAACTACACTAATTACCTGTAATCGTGATTAAAAACATAAAAGTTACTATTCACCAAAAAATTATTTTAATCCCATTGAACCAAATTTTACTTCTTAATGAAAACCATGTATGTCGGATTTTTGAAATTCAAAACACAGAGGTGGTAAAATATCATTTAAACGAAAAATCAGTTTTTATAAGTACCACTTAGTGGTTTCACTATTCATCAAAAATTGAAGTTTTCCAGAAAAATACCAAAACATCACCCTAAGATATATTTAATATTCCAAATTAAAAAATGATGTCTATTTTACAAAATTCTGAACATAAAAGTTTCATTAATTAATTTAATAATTAATTCCCGTTGTCAGAGCAAATAGCGTGTTTTTATGAAACAATAAGTATCAAAAGATTGACACAAGTTTACGTCCAATTTCAAAGTGAAATTAATTCCAAAGACCACTACTGGATTAAATGGTAAAAATATATTCTAATTGAACTTTAAAAACAGTTCAAAAGATAATCTCACCATATAATTAAATTAGATGAAAAAGCAGTTTTGATGTAAAATGCAGTATTTTTCACTATTCATTAAAAAAATGAACATTGTCAGAAAAATACCAAAAAATTATCCAGTGTAAATTCAATGTCCCAATCATAAATAGTAGGTTTATTTTGACAAATATAGCTTATAAAATTGTCAGAATATAGATTTAAAAATGGTTTACCATTAAAAGGATATAAAATAATCTTTTAAAAATATTAGTGTATTCCATGCTTAAGATTAGATTTATTCTCATTTTAAGCCTCTAAAACACTATCTAATTCATTAGTAGACATAGATAAAAATATCTATTATTCATTAATTACTTGGGATGTTACAATAAAAACAATAAAATCTAGGTTTATAATTCACAAAATAGAACCGGAATAGAAAAATCAATGTAGACAATTTATGTAAGTGAATCACGTAACCAAATTCCTCACACATGTTATTCACTTTTATTCACATATCCAAATTAATCACAAATGTGATACATGTAAGAGAATCACATATCAAAATTCATCACATATTCAATTCATGTAATCAAATCATGTATCTAAATTCATTATGTAAATAATTCAGGTATCAGAATAACTATAAACTAAATACTATTTTCCTTTTCAAAATACGGACCTAAAACATACAGTTATAAAAACAATTTTATATTCTATTCAATATGAATTTTTTTATTAAAAATTCATTATATTTGTATATAAACAAGAATCACCGTAAAAATAATATATAACTCAGGTTATTATTAAAAAATATAAGTAATGATGTTTTGAAAAACTAAAAAAATCAGACTAAAAACATGTAACAACTTAAAACCAAAATTTAGATAATATATAGATTGATTCTAAAGTTGATGTAATCTAATTACAAGTATATAATATTCATATCAATCAACAAGAAGAATCACTAATTTTTTTGTTCTGTATGCCATGATATGGTTGAAATAAAGTGGGTAACAGATTTTTTAAAATCATCTATGTGGATTTAAAAATGGAAACATGATTAAAAATTAGCTACATTATGTACAAGGACTTTTCTATCTTGGAACTATAAAAAAATATAAAAAAGTGTTTTTAATGTACCAAATGAAATATTTATCCAAATAACACTTCATGAAACTTTTAGAACATTTTTTATTTAAATAATCCATGACATATAAATATATTATAATAAAAAATTATTAATATTTTATTATAACAAATATATAAATTTAAAAAATTTGAGGAAATAGTAATTTTATAAAACAAGTATTAATGAATTAATACACATATTAAAACACTAAAAATATCTCCCTTTTTTAAATTATAAATCCAAACATTTTAAGAACATAATACTTTGAAAAAATCACTCCCCAATTTTGAAAATTATCAAATTATAAATTTGAAAAATTTCTCTTTTTATAAATAATTAAATACAATGAATTTTTAGAGATGAAATATTTCTTAAAAGTTAATAGTTTGTTATAGTACTAACATAAATAGACATTTAAAATAGATTAAAATTTTAACAATTTAGTAATTATTAAGAAAAATATTATGCTTCATGAATACCCAATTCAATCATCAGTTTCTCAAATTTTATAGAATCTTAATTTTTAGTTAATATATTAACTAACTTGTACTTAGTGGGTATAAATTATAACCAAATATCATCTTTATTTATATATTCCCTTGTAATATTAAATATATCATTTGTGTGTTTTTTTCTATAGAGTTGTAGATGGTTTTTGAAATATAAATTATAATAGAATTATCACAAAAATATTTAAATGTCACCAAAATAAATATGTAAATCACATAATGATTATTTAATTGTTATATTTTTTAAAAAATATCTAACTGAAAAAATATAATAAACCTAAGATATAGAAATCGATACTCATAGTAGTTTCTTAGAACTCAAAGAAATTAAAAAATTTCCTAGAAAATCACACATTACTGTTGTGATTTTCCGATCAAGACTAAAACCTTCATAGTAAAAATTATAATTAGATAACAAAAAAATTATATTAATGAAATAAATATTTACATATATTTCCCTTAATATATCAAAATTTTCACTAAATTAATTTAAGATAAATTTCCACAGGGATAGATAGAATTCTAACACATAGACTAGCTGAGAAAATTATATCTCTTATAGATGAAGAGAGACACAATAAACTATATTTCACACCTATATAGAGTTTAATATCAACTATCCTTCTAGATTCGTCCAAGTAAAATTTGTAATTTTTACTCAATTGTGTTTTCATAATCTTATAAGTATCAAGTCTAAACCTATTAAAACTTTCTTTAGAATACATTGCCAAATTTAAGAAAATATTATCTTCACTTTGATTTATTTTTAATCCAAGGAAAAATTTATGTTCTCCTAGTAAGAAAATATAAAAGTAACCTACCATTAGATTAGAAAAATTGTTACATAGTGAATCATTAGTTAAACAAAATATTATATCATCAACGTACATATGTAAAATCAATATTCCATTAGAAACTATCTTTATAAACATGGTTGGATAAAAAATTCCTTAATTAAAATAAATATTAATTAAAAATAGATTTATTTATTCATACAAATCTTGAGGTTAATTATTAAGATGATATATTTATTTATTATGTTTAAAAACGTGATTTGAAACATTTTCATTTTTAAATATTGGGGATTGTTTAAAAAAACTTCCTCAGAAACAATTCCATTTAAAAATTTAATTTTTACATACATTTGAAATAATTTTATATTTTTAAAAAAAGAAAATATGAATATAATTATAATTGATTCCATCCTAGTAATTGGAGAAAAATATTCTTTGAAGTCGATTCCTTCTTCTGGGGAATAACCTTCAGTCACTAGTCTTGTTGTATTTTCTACTATATTTCCACCTTCAACTATATTATTACAAAAAGTCTATTTAGTTTCTATTATTGGTTTAACTTTTTGAAAATAACCCAATTTACCAGGATTATATATTTAAAATAAATTTAATTCATCATGCATATAATTTATGAAACTTTAATCTATTATATCATTATCAATTTTATTATGGAAAAAGTCAGAAACAAAAGTAGAATTAGAATAGTAACGTAAAAAGTATTTTTTGGTTTGAATATATAATTATACATTATCAATTACTATTTCATTTAGTTTATATTTTTTATTTTTACATTCTATAGGATCATTTTCAGAAGTGATATGACCCCCTACACTAATGTGTTCCCATTTCCATGGTCATTGTCTTCACCAAAATAAAATTCTGTAAATTCATAATCATTTTTATTAATCAGAATTATACTTGGTATAGATATTTTATTTAAACTTAATATTTAGAGACTATTCAAAAAACAGATGTTTTCTTATGGAAATATCATTATTTTTTTCTACTGTTGGCCTATCCTAAAAATATTGTCAATCACTTTGAGAATCTATTTCTTATAAATTATTTGTTGTATTTATGATAATGACATATCAACTAAAAAACCTAAAAAATTTCATATTAGGTTTAAAACCATTAATCATTTCATAAGTTTTCTTATTTAAAAATGGTCTAATGGATAATATATTTAATGTGTGACTATATTTTTTAAAGATTCTTCCAAAAAATATATTTGAAATTTATATTCTATAATCATTGATCTAGAAATTTATTATATAGACCGATTATTATTTTCAACCACACCATATTGACGTGGTGTCCAAGGGGTTAATTTTTTTATACATATTATTCAAATAAATTATCTATTTATAAATAAAAACATTCACCACATCAATCAATTATAATATATATTATTGATAGAATTTTTATGTATTGAAAAATTTTATTGAAATAAAAAAATTATGATAATGTTTCATTTTTATGTCATATGAAATAAAACAATAAAAATATTCTATAATCATAAATAAATAAAAATAAAAAATTCGTAGAAAGAAACTTTACTGGTTTATAAGTCAAAATATGTCAAGATATAATAGTTATAAACATCTAGTAAAACTTATAATGCCTCAAATATATAAAGTAGAATTATTTTATTCGATAGAATGTATGGCACACAACATAAAACACGTAAGGTAATATAATATCATGAGAATTTAAAATATATTTAATATTTTGAATAAATTCATTATAATTTATATCTTTAAATTCATGCAACACAATGTTATCATACGTGGTATGAAAAAATGAGTTTTTTCAACGTATTGCGTTACACGCAAGACCGAGTTTTACTGAACAATAATATATTATTAATGTATTGTAATTTAATACAATAAGAAATAACAAACCCATTAAATTTGTAACACCCCGACCCCAGTTACCCAGAGTCGGTGCCTTATTACATAACATTGGCATGATCACGAGAAAGATCAAATCTCGAAAGACCGATTGGTTTAGTAGCCTTGGAAACACAAGATATATTCATAAAGTTTTACATTACATCAATAAGTGAAAAGCTACAACAATATATTGTCTCCATATTCCACACTCATATCCCCACATACTATCCCTACAGGTCTTTCATAAATTACATCTTCACATCCTGGAAAAAATAAAACATAGAAAAGGGGTGAGCTCAAATGCCCAGTAAGGATAAAAATATAGGGAAACTTTCATAAATAAGAATAAAAATTTAAGAAAATGTATAACCAAATCAAAAGCCTTTTAAACTTGAACTTCAACTTAGTATAGAAAAAGTAAAATGAAATAATGCCATTTACTTATTCAAATGGATATTCTACTAATCGAATAATCACATGCAATATCAATAGCCACTTTCATAATGATGGAATGCATAATGCCAGACTATCATAACCACATAGCCAAGGCCTCGTGCCAAGACTACAAATAAGATTTTGTCAAGGCCTTGTGCCAAGACACTAGTTTGCCTCATGAGACCTACCGATGCATTGAGGAGCTATAGAGGGCTCCAACCATCACTTACTAAGTCCAATGCATTCCCATATGAAAAGGTTTAAACATAACATATACATTAGTATTAAAACTAGCATACGAAATGTCAATACTTTCTCCAAAAACCATGAATGGTATAAAAATAACACATCCACAGTAAAAACATATCACAAAACCTTCAATACAATACAAAAGTTTTGTATCATAATAAATCAACATCAAATAAGCTTAAAATCCATCAAAGGATGTTGAAATAGATGAAATCAAAACTATTTGAGAGAAATATCTCTTTTCTTGAAATGATTGAAAAGTCACACATTTATAAAGGAAGTAATTTAAAAGAGATATTTGAATCAATGTGTCTCATACCACTTTGAAACTTTTGAAAAGAAATATCACTTAAAAACCTTCATGTCCAAATAAATAAATCCTTAAAATCATTTTGAAATCATGGACATTAATTAAAAATATTTAGAAAGATAAATCTTTAAAACATTTAAAATTGTAATCTTGATAAAGAGTACCTTTCAAAAATTCATAAAATATTCATTTTGAAATCATTTAAAAGTAACATAATTATAAAATCAAACATTTACTTTGAAAATATTCTTATAATCTTGTAAGGGAAGCTTCAACGATTTTATAACGATGTAAAATAGCCGCACCCACTGTATAAGTTAAAAAACATTCTTACCTTAATTATGTCGAAAAGGTTAAAAAGGACCATGTTTGGAAAACGATGAAAACATTCCTTTATAAAGCACTTATAAAATTCAAAAATGGTATAAATGACTTTAACCCATATTCCAGTAAATAGTAAAAATGTTTTGAAATACATTTTTAAGAAACATGGATGTGGATGAAAAACAAGTCCAAGTTGATTGTTACATATAAACAACCTAGGATAATGAAGAGATTGCGAAGTAAACCATTACCTTGTACTTTTCCTTGGTTGGGGGTATGTTAACCTCCTGTATAATGGTAAAATAATTGTTATTAAATTATACAAGAATCATATACATTCATATGATATCATATATGATCTTCTAACATTGCTTTGCTAATAATTTATTAGAATTATCGTTGTTTCGGGTGTTAACTTACTCATGTTCTTTTATATGTTTTGTTACGTAATCCATGGTTGTCCTAGATAGATTGTATCTTATTCATATCCAGAATGATATCAAGTCCTTAAACATTATTTTTAAATCATCAAATGATAATTATACTTGAATGGATACGATAGAGAATGAATCACATCGCGTTCGTGGAGACGGTAGTCCGTACGTACGCACGAGCGACAATATCATTATTTTGATATTAAAATAATATATAATTGGATGGTATATCATATATAAAAGAATAATTATCATGTTATATTTATTATTTTCATGAATTACACATCATTATTATACCCATCAAATGTAGAGACCCGAAGCTTAACGTACATGTATATTACATTACTTTTGCAGAATACTTAGTACATAACAAAAACACAAACACAAGGACCATAATAGTTTAGTGTCTTTGGATACTTGGAACATAATATTCTAATCATGGTGAATGATCTTCAACATCTCCCATAAAGCCCTTCCTTTTTTTCTTACCTAAAGCCTTTCTTTATATCCTGGGGAAAAGAAAACATAAAAAGGGTGAGCTCAAATGCTCAGTATGGGTAAACATGGATAAAATAAAACATACCATATACATTTGAACTTAAAAACATGAACATAATGTTTAAACATCAAAATATTGAGAAATGACACAAAACATGGAAGTATGTAAGGCATAGATCATAAAGAAACATTAATAATGATAAAATAGCATTGGGATAAAACATGTAATTGTGGAAACCATTAAGCACATGATATGATTTCCATAGTAGCCAAGACATTGCCGCCAAGACCATCTTAGTGGACAAAGTCCCTTTCTGAATCGAGTTCGCTCTTCGTTCCAGTCCTGTATTACTGAACCGGTTTAACTTGCCGTTCCAGCCATGTATATCTCATGAGATATAAATCTTTACCCAATGCATTGGAGGGAGATATAGGTCCCACCCATCTCATAATGAAATCATTCTTACTTGTGCCACAAAATAAACATACATCATTCATAGTAACCCAATAAATAAAATGGGTTTCATAAACATCATCCCATAATCACATAATCCACATAAAAGAAATGGATATCATTTCATAATATGAAATGTGAAAACATGTAAATCATAGAGACTTTATACACATATGAAATAATGTCATCTCAGAGGGAAAAAGGTTTTGATAAAACACTTGAAATGAATTTTGGAGGAAAATGTCCTTTCTTCTTCAAAATCATTTTCTTTTCACAAAACGTCATGCCATTTTAAAAGAAAGAGATTTTGTAGAAAATAGTCATGAAATCTTTTTAGGAAGCATCATGAAAATAAGTCTTTATAAAACTGTAAAAAATATCTGTTCGTGCCGTATAAGTTAAAAAAACATTCTTCTAGTACTTTTGTCGGAAAAGTCAAAAAGTACCTCGTACGAAAAGCGACAAAAGATTCCATTCATATCTTTTACTAAAAACTCACCAAAGGGTAAAATTGGATATAAACTATTGTATAAGGATATAAATATTACATATTTAGGAAACATGGATTTGGATGATAAAATACACCTCAGTAAATTCCAAAGTATAAACAATCTCGGATAAAAATGAGATTGTGATATTTCCCTTACCTTAGGTCCGATTTGCTTTGTAAGTGTCCGAACCTCCTGTATAATGATTTAAATAATGTCATTGAATTATTAAAGAATCATATTAATTTTTATGACTTCATATATGGTTCACTTATGACTTTATATTACCCATTCTTTTGTAAATTAATGCTAAAGTAGCGTTTTGGGTAAAATCATCTTATTTATCGTACGTGTTTGGACTTGTTGTTCTTGTTGTTATTATTACTTATATCATGATTTACTTACCTCCAAAATGTAAATAATGATTTATATATCATATAAATTCATTATATATCCAGCATATACAAGCATTTATAATAGTACATAACATATGGAGGTAAGAAATGAAATGTACCGTTCATGGAGACGGTAAGCCGTACGTACGCATGAACGCTACATTCATTTATATTTCATATTTTAATGGAATTAAAACATAATGATACATAGGTATATTATAATTCCAGTATAATATCATATATAATATCATTAACCACATCTTTTATACATTCCACATAAGGTATTAACGAATCACATCACTTTGAGGGGGCGGTAGTCCACACTTCCTCAAATGAGATTATCGTATTTACCGACTATGGAAACCGTAAAGGCTTGATATAATTGGGATGTAAAGAATAATAAAGAAATATTATATTTTATATATAAATACAGTGTCATCATAATGTCCACCATGAGAGGCGGTAGGGGAAAATCGAACAATCATCGTTTCGTGGGGCGTTAGTTTTCCATCACAGAAACATTATGTTCATCATCCATTAGATGGAGGTGTGTGTAAGTGTAGTTCTAATCCTTCTCATAACAACATAATAGTATTTTCAGGATACTGGCGTTGTCACAAAATAAAGGATTAAAAAGATTTTAGGGGTTGGAGAAGTAGAATAATAGAAAACAACTTAAGAGAAACTGTTACCTTTAATTTTGGTAACTTTCATTGGTTTGAACCAAAAAGACTTCTTGGAGAGTCTTATGACTAATTTAATACTTCAATGGGAAGGATAGGGATGTAGGGAGATTAGTTGGGCAGAGTTTGGATGAGAAAAAAGTCTTGAGAGGTGTGTGGAATTGCATAGAAGTGGTCTCCTTTTATAAGGGAGTGGAGGGGCTCTTTAGGAAAGTGTGAAAACATTATTTTATTATAAACATATCTTCGGTTTCAAGAAGTCCAAAACACATTAATGTCATAGATAAGATGACTCCTATTCGAAATAAAATCATCCAATAGGAATTGGACAGGTTTTGGATGATATTTTAATCATTTTAATCTTATTTATTTAAATCATTTATTAATGAGGTAAATACTGCATCATTATTGTGTCATAAATAATTTAATTTATATGATGTATAAAAATTATAAAAAATACCAACATGTAGGAAATTGTTTTAGCTTTCCAATTAATATTTATAGTCCGAAATATAATTTATATAGCCCCTTATAAAAATTAATTACTAAACGATATTTGTTAATTTCAATTTTGTCTTTAAATTAAATTAATTAATCTAATGTGTCATTGTCTTTCATAATTGGCTCCATGGGGTCCCAAAATCGACCCAAGGATGCCCATGGTCGGCCAACACTCATCCAATAAGGTTAAGACAAGTTTCATGGTAATTTTTAATTATTATAATATTCTTTTAACCTTGAATTACCATATTTACCTTTAACCGTAGTAAATAAAAAATTACTATAGTTACTATTCATAATATCGAAAAAAAAGTAACCTTTTAACATAATTTGGACCCACTTATTATAAATATGGAATCCATTTTTCAGAATTAAAAACACAGAAGTTGCAGTAATTAATTTAAAATTAATCCCGTTGTTAAGCAAACAGGTTTTAAAAGTTAAAACATTGCCAAAGATTGAATTTATTTAACATACGAATTCAATGTAAAATCACGGCTAATGACATACATTATATTAAATGGTAAAAATTTATTATATTTATACTTTGAAACCATTCAATATTATTATTTAACCACATAATTTATTACGATGAAAAAAGTTGTTTTTAATTAAAATATAGCGTGTTTTTACTATTCATTAAAATATGAAAGTTATCAGAATAATATGAGGAATTTATCCAAAGTAAATTTTTATATCTTGATTCTAAAGAAGAATTTTATTTTGTCAAATTTAACGTATAAACTTGTCAAAAACTAGATTTAATGTGGGTGTGCCATCAAAAGGCGGTAAAACTGCATTTTTTGAAAAATACTTATTTTACCGGAAAACTTTATTTTGTTCTCATACCATTTTCTAGAAAATATGTAAGATTAATAATAATGTTATAAAATTAAAAACTTAGTTAATACTATTCATAACTACTAGTTCATAATAATATTATAATAATATATCGTTGTTTAGTAAAACTCAGTATTGCGTACAATACACACTATCGAGGAAGGTCGAGATTGCGTGAAATGCAAGCCAAGTCAGGGTTGCGTGTTGTGGAAGAATCGTTTGTTGTTTCGTATAAAAGAATACAACCATATTTTATTTATAAATTATATATATATATATATATATATATATAAAACACACTCAATGTTGCGTAGAATGACTATTATAAAACGAACTTGAAATTGTGTGTAACACGATCCAAGAATAGCGGTGCGTATACTGTAAGCTAATACGGTGTTGCGTATAGTACAAGCTAAACTTGGTGTGGTGTATAATAGAAGACATCAATGAAATTAAAATAATATTCTTCATAAAATCTTGGGGTGTTACATTCTACCCCCCTTAAAATGAATTTCACCGTCGAAATTCGTCGGGGTTATAAATGGTTTACTACTTGAAAATTTCTTTAATAGAAACCCACATCATAAAAAGGAATACCAAAACTTGTCTTTAAAAACTAAAGTATGAAACATAACGGTTACCCAAATTAACTCATCCCTGGGTTTCCACATAGGAGAACATAGGTTAAAATATGGATATGGAAGAAAAATCTAACCATCAAGTTCTGATGGAAAGTGGTAGAGAACATGGCTATGAAAAAGCCAACAATCACAAAGCCTCAAATTTGTGATGATATAAGGTACCATCTGGTTCATTGGATATAAGATCACTAGGACAACATTTTTGGTTTTAAATATCATTTCCCTAATGTTGATGAATTAAAAGAAATACTTACATGATTTTGGTACAATCTCACTATTGTTCGTGAATTGAAAAATTTCCACTTCATATCGTAAAGAAATGATGTTGAATTTGTTATTCGTGAAGCAATAGTAGATCATGTGATAGAATGATGGGTCATTCCATCTGTTTCAAAAAAAAGTTAGAAAAAGTTATAAGTCCATCTTATGGTGAGATTAGTCGTATATGGTTCCAAAAATGGACTTATACTTTATTTATCATACCGATTAAAAAAATAAAACTACATTCCACTAACCAGGGACTTCCTGTAGGCCAGTGGTAGGTGATAAAGGCATGTCACACTTCAGTTGTGGGTTTGATTCCCACAGCCTTGTCTGACGCGATGGGTTGTCGCCCATCCTATAGGTTGTCCTTTTTCTAAAACTAAATTACTATAACATCCCATAAATAATATCAAAAAAAGTTTTATCCTTAAACAATACTAACTTATGTCCATCATAATCCATTCAAATCTTTAGGCTTATCTAAAATACTTCGGTCCAAGATCATAGTATAAAGAAAATGATTACTTGAAATTTCATCAACCAAGCATGTGAATACCATCATTTATCCCCCATATATCTTGTTTTTCACATTCCAATCATGTGAATACCTTAATCATGTATTCTCTTGAAAAATTAATACTCATTAAACCTTAGTGAAAACATGAATGCTGTCAAAAGTTAACTTTTTCCACATACCAAAATCCAAAAATTCTATATACTCAAACCATGATATAACCTTCTCCGTATATCAGTCATGAGCTCATGAATACTATCAAACATTTATTTTTCTCCTTATCCCTTCATTATGCACATATCATCTACATTCCAAAAATATCTGAATAAACTTTCATGGATACTGGTACCATTAATCATACACTTTCAAAACTCAAGGAAAGACAATAGTGTAACAATCCTTAGATGTCTCTTTATTCCATAGTACCATGAGATTACTTATACAACATTACACATGATAAACATGTAATCATTCCACTACATTCTTAAACCATTGACCGAGCTTCAACAATTGTGTCATCTCACATAGCATTTGTAGTCTCTTCATCATCATCAACATAAATACTACCCATACGACCATACTAATTCTCTTCATGAGACTTTCCCTTAGGGAATTGTTTTGCATAATGCCCATACATTCCACATTTAAAAAATTTAACCATTTTTGATGTTGTAGAAATACCATTATCCTCATCCCTAGTGTTAACTGAACCTTTTCCTTTGCACTTACTGGCTTTGTGTCCTTCTTTTACACACCCAAAGCATCTTCCAGTTCCTTTGAAACATTCTCCTTGATGCCTCTTCCCACGTGATTTACAGAGGGGAAATTTAACTTTCTTTCCTCTATGACCATCATGAAACTCCATCTTTATCTTATTAGCCGAGTCAGGAAACTTACCAAATTTTACTTTATTGATCATATTATGAGATTTCTGATTCGGCCTAATAATGATGTTTGGACTTCCAAATCCCATTTCATTAGGTTGCTCATGAATAATATAATTCTATTGTCCATCATATCCTCCATTATCGTGAATCATCTTGTTTCCAGCCATTTTCTGAAACCCAAAAAGAATAGTGTGAGAGGCAAAAATCATTATAAAGGGGGAGTAACTTTAATATCTAAAATCTTTGGGTTAATCTAATATCGTTACCATAGTTCTAGGACTATATCTTATACGTATACTTATCCTTGGGGAAATCCCTGGACATACCTTAGAAATATCTCTAGGGATCTCACTAATGTTTTCGCATCCTAGTTTCCAAAGGTTGACTAAACTTTTCCTCTGATACCAACTGTAGAGACCCGAAGCTTAACGTACATGGAAATTACATTACATTTACGAAATAATTAGTACATAACAAAAACACACACACAAGGACCGTAATAGTTTAGTGTCTTTGGAAACTTGTAACGTAATCTTCTAATCGTGGTGAATGATCTTCAACATCTCCCATAAAGAACTTCCTTTTTTTTCTTACCTAAAACCTTTCTTTTATCCTGGGGAAAAGAAAAAATAAAAAGGGTGAGCACAAATGCTCAGTAAGGGTAAGCATGGATAAAATAAAACATACCATATATATTTGAACTTAAAAACATGAACATAATGTTTAAACATCAAAAGCTTGAGAAATGACACAAAACATGGAAGTACGTAAGGCATAGATCATAAAGAAACATTAAGAATGATAAAATATCATGGAAATAAAACATGTAATTGTGGAAACCATTAAGCACATGATATGATTTCCATAGTAGCCAAGGCATTGCTTCCATGACCATCTTAGTGGACAAAGTCCCTTTCTGAATCGACTTCACTCCTCATTCCAGTCCTGTATTACTAAACCGGTTTAACTTGCCGTTCCAGCCATGTCTATCTCATGAGATATAAATTTTTAACTAATTCATTTGAGGGAGATATAGGTCCCACCCATCTCATAGTGAAATCATTCTTACTTGTGCCACAAAATAAACATACATCATTCATAGTAACCCAATAAATAAAATGGGTTTCATAAACATCATCCCATAATCACATAATCCATATAAAAGAAATGGATATCATTTCATAATAAGAAAAGTTAAACCATTTAAATCATAGATACTTTATACACATATGAAATAATGTCATCTTAGATGGAAAAAGATTTTGATAAAACACTTGAAATGAATTCTTGAGGAAAATATCCTTTCTTCTTCAAAATCAATTTCTTTTCAGAAAACGTCATGCTATTTTAAAAGAAAGATATTTTGTTGAAAATAGTCATGAAATATTTTTAGGAAGCATCATAAAAATAAGTCTTTATAAAACTGTAAAAAAAAATCTGTTCGTGCCATATAAGTTGAAAAAAACATTCTTCTCATACTTTTATCAGAAAAGTCAAAAAGTACCTCGTACGAAAAATGACAAAAGATTCCTTTCATATCTTTTACTAAAAACTCACCAAAGGGTAAAATTTGATATAAAATATTGTATAAGGATATAAATATTACATATTGAGAAAACATGGATGTGGATGATAAAATACACCTTAGTAAATTCCAAAGTATAAACAATCTCGGATAAAAACTGAGATTGTGATATTTCCCTTACCTTAGGTCTGATTTGCTTCGTAAGTGTACGATCCTCCTGTATAATGATTTAAATAATGTCATTGACTTATTACAGAATCATATTCATTTTTATGACATCATATATGGTTCACTTATGACTTTATATTACCCATTCTTTTGTAAATTAATGTTAAAGAAGCGTTTTGGGTAAAATCATCTTATTTATCGTACGTGTTTGGAATTGTTGTTCTTGATGTTATTATTACTTATATCATGATTTACATACCTCAAAAATGTAAATAATTATTTATATATCATATAAATTCATTATATATTGAGCATATACAAGCATTTATAATAGTACATAACATATGGAGGTAAGAAATGAAACGCACCGTTCATGGAGACGGTAAGCCGTACGTACGCATGAACGCTACTTTCATTTCTATTTATTATTTTAATGGAATTAAAACATAATGATACATAGTTATATTATAATTCCAGTATAATATCTTATATAATATCATTAACCAAATCCTTTATACATCCCACATAAAGTATTAATGAATCACATCACTTTGAGGGGGCGGTAGTCCGCACTTCCTCAAATGAGATTATCGTATTTACCGACTATGGAAACCGTAAAGGCTTGATTTTATTGGAAAGTAAAGTATCATAAAGAAATAATACATATTATATATAAATACAGTGTCATCATAATGGCCCCCATGAGAGGCGGTAGGGGAAAAGCGAACAATCATCGTTTCGTGAGGCGTTAGTTTACCATCACAGAAACATTATGTTCTTCATCCATTAGATGGAGGTGTGTGTAAGTGTAGTTCTATTCATTCTCATAACAACATAAAAGTATTTTAAGGATACTGGTGTTGTCACAAAATAAAGGATTAAGAATATTTTAGGGGTTGGAGATGTAGAATAAAAGAAAACAACTTAAGAGAAACTGTTACCTTTAATTTTGGTAACTTTCTTTGGTTTGAACTAAAAAGAATTCTTGGAGAGTCTTCTGCCTAATTTAAGGCTTCAAGGGGAAGGATAGGGATGTAGGGAGCTTATTTGGGCAGAGTTTGGACAAGCCAAAAGGCTTGAGAGGTGTGAGGAATTGCATAGAAGTGGTCTCCTTTTATAAGGGAGTGGAGGGGCTCCTTAGGAAAGTGTGAAAACATTATTTTATTATAAACTTATCATCAATTTCAAGAGGTCAAAAACACATTAATGTTGAAGATAAGATGAATTATATTCGAAATAAAATCATCCAATAAGAAATGGAATGGTTTTGGATTATATTTTAATCATTTTAATCTTATTTATTTAAATCATTTATTAATGAGGAAAATACTGCATCATTATTGTGTCATAAATAATTTACTTTATATGATGTATAAAAATTATAAACAAAATTCCAACATGTAGGAAATCTTTATAGATTTCAAATTAATATTTATAGTCCAATATATAATTTATATAGCCCCTTATAAAAATTAATTACTAAACGATATTTGTTAATTCCAATTTTGTCTTTACATTAAATTAATTAATCTAATGTGTCATTGTCATTCATAAGTGGATCCATGGGGTCCCAAAATCGACCCAAGGATGCCCATGGTCGTCCAACACTCATCAAATAAGGTTAATACAAGTTTCAAGGTAACTTTTAATTATTATAATATTCTTTTATCCTTGAATTACCCTATTTACCTTTAACTGTAGTAAATAAAAAATTACCGTAGTTACTATTCATAATATCAAAAAAAAATAAAAGTTACCTATTAACATAATTTGGACCCACTAATTCCAAATATGGAATCAATTTTTCAAAATTCAAAACATAGAAGTTGTAGTAATTAATTTAAAATTAATCCCATTGTTAATTAAATACGTTTTAAAAGTTAAAACATTGTCAAAGAATGAAATTATTTAACCTACGAATTCAATGTAAAATCAAGTCTAATGACATAAATTATATTAAATGGTAAAAATTTATTCTATTTATACTTTTAAACCATTCAATATTATTATTTAACCACATAATTTATTATGATGAAAAAAGTTGTTTTTAATTAAAATATAGCGTGTTTTTACTATTCATTAAAATATGAAAGTTATCAGAATAATATGAAAAATTTATCCTAAGTAAATGTTTATATCTTGATTCTAAAGAAGAATTTTATTTTGTCAAATTGAACATATAAACTTGTCAAAAACTAGATTTAATGTGGGTGCGCCATCAAAAGGCGGTAAAACAACATTTTTTTAAAAATACTTATTTTACCCGAAAAATTTATTTTGTTCTCATACCATGTTCTAGAAAATATGTAAGATTAATAATAATGTTATAAAATTCAAAATTTAGTTAATACTATTCCTAAATAACAGTTCTTAATAATATTATAATAATATATCGTTGTTTAGTAAAACTCAGTATTGCATACAACACACGCTATTGAGGAAGGCCGCGATTGCGTGAAATGCAAGCCAAGTCAGGGTTACGTGTTGTGAAAGAATCCTTAGTTGTTTCATATAAATGATTCCAACCATATTTTATTTATAAATTGAATATATATATATATATATAACACTCAATGTTGCATAGAAGGACTATTATAAAACGAACTTGAAGTTGTGTGTAACACGATCCAAGAATAGCGTTGCATATACTGCAAGCTGATACGGTGTTGCTTATAGTACAAGCTAAACTTGGTGTGGTGTATAATATAATAAATCAATGAAATTAAAAGAATTTTTTTCATAAAATATCGGGGTGTTACATCCAAAATAATAATTTATTGAATAACAATTACACCACGACGTGGAGACGGTAAGCCGTACGTACGCATGTATGGTGACATGTTATTCGAAGGGTGGATTGTAACATCCCAAGTAAGTAATGAATAATAGATATTTTTATCCATGTCTATTAATGATTAAGATAGTGTTTTAGAGGCTTAAAATGAAAATAAATACAATCTTATGCATGGAATAAACTAATATTCTTAAAAGATTGTTTTACTGCCTTTTGATGGCAAACCATTTTTGAATCTATCTTTTGACAATTTTATAAACTATGTTTGTCAAAATAAACTTATTCTTTATGATTGGGACATCAAAATTTACCTTGTGTGAATTTTTGGTATTTTTCTGACAATATTCATTTTTTAATGAATAGTGAAAAATACTGCATTTTACATCAAAACTGCTTTTTAATCTAATTTATTTGTATGATTATATTATCTTTTTAATTGGTCTTAATGTGTAATCTGAATATATTTTTACCATTTAATCCAATGGTGGTCATTGGAAACAATTTCACTTTGAAATTAGACTTAAACTGGTGTCAATCTTTTGATACTTATTGTTTTGTAAAAACACGCTATTTGCTCTGGCAGCGGGAATTAATTATTAAATTAATTAATGTGACTTATATGATTTGAATTTTGTAAAATAGACTTCATTTTTGAATTCGGAATATCAAATATAGCTTAGGGTGAATTTTTGGTAATTTTCTGAAAAACATCAATTTTTTGATGAATAGTGAAACCACTAAGTGGTAATCAAGCAAACTGATTTTTTAGTTAAATGAAAGTTTACCACTAATGTGTATTGAATTTTGAAAATCCGACATACATGGTTGTCATTAAGAAGTAAAATGTGGTTCAATGAGATTATAATAATTTTTTTGGTGAATAGTAACTTATTAAGTTCTTAATCGCGATTAGTGGTAATTAGGGTAGTTTAAGGTATAAATAATGCTTTAATAATAGGAAATGACCTAGACACATGTCCCAACCTTATTGGTTGTGTCATGGCCGACCAAGAAAAGCCATGGGTCAACTTGGGGACCCCATGGAGACACTTTGGTTTGGAAATGACATAAATAACTTTTTATTAAATGTTAAAGTAAAAATGACACAAACAAGAGATGTTTTACGAAAACAATTTTTACATGGGGTTATAAAGATCCGATTTTTGATTATAAATAGTAATTGGAAAGATAAAAAGATTTCCTACATCATAGTATTTGTTTTATGATTTTTAGACATTAAATAAATTAAATTATTTATGACATAATAATGATGCAGCGATGACATCATTATTTGACGATTTAAATAAAACGGAAAGATAATATAAAATATATGAACTACACATGTCCAAAACCAATTCGATGAGTGGATTTCGAACCCTTATCACCTTAGCCACGAATTATATCAATGTGGGACCTTTTGAAACCGAAACACATTTTCAAATAAAGTAATATTTCTTTACTTTCCAAAAGTGCCCCTCCTCTCCTCTTATAAAAGGCCCCCACCTCTACCTCATTTCACACACTCCTCAAGCCTTTGGCTCGGCCAACCCCTGCCCATTTACTCTCTACACATCCCTCTCCTCATCCTAGAGGATTCCCTTTGGGAATAATCCTTTCAAAGGAAGCCTTTAGGCTTAAATCAAAAGGAGTTACACTTTTAAAGGTAATTCATTCTCTCATGTTCATTTGTTTTATTTTGCTTCTCCAACCCCCTAAACTCTTTTTATTTACTTATTTAGTAACAAAACCAGTATCTTCAATATACAAGGATGTTGTTATAATATTTATTTGAGCTACACTCTCACACAACTACATCAAATGGTTAAAGAACATACGGTTTCCGTGGATGGCGAAATTCTGCCTCCCGAAACGATGATTGTTCAATACTCATTTAACACCTTAAAAGGTGGCCATTATGATGTAACTATTTTTATATATGATATATAATATGTTTATGTTTTCCGTAAGCTTCTGTTTTTCTCATTTTTGGCATACCTTTATGGTTTCCATTATGGGTAAACACGATATCTTCATTTTAGGAAGTGCGGACTACAGCCCCCTGAAAGTGATTTGATTCGTTAATACCATATGTGGGATGTGTAAAGGATAAAGTTAATGATATTATACATGTTATTATACTGGAATTATAATATACTCTTATATCATTATGATTCCATTCCAGAAAATATGAAATAGAAATGGAAGTAGCGTTCATGCGTACGTACGGCTTACCGTCTCCATGAACGGTGCATTTCATTTCTTACCTCTAAATGATTATGTAATATTATAAATGCATGTATGTACTGGATATATATGACATATATGATATCTACATCATGAATACCATTCTGGATATAATGAACCTTTGACCAAATTAACAACATGTAAGTGTAAGAAGTCTATTTTTGACTTAAGAACCAAATACCGACAAAATGAACATTATTAACTTAACTGATTACATGATGTTCATAACATGGTATAAAAGGAATAATGAACTTGAAAAAGATTCATAAGCAAGTAGAGATTAACTCAAGTTTATTATTCAGTAGATTAAAGAACGGTCGGGTCTAGTCGGATACGAGGTATGGGACTTCGTCTCAATCTCCTTTCATTGAGGCATATTTTATTTTATACAAAACTTTCTTTTATACGGTGTATAAACCCCTTTGACTTTTATGTTTATTCAAAAGGAATCTTTTTTATATGAAGCGGTTACTAAACGACAAAAGGGAATGTTTTTGTCGTACGTATGCGGCGACAACGACTTCTCCGCCGTCGTGACCGTAATTTGAGTTTTGGCTTCCTCTACAAGCCATACCTTCTTTTTAAAAGAAAAATAAATACCATGTTTTACTTTTCTTTTACTTTGGTATTGAAAATGGTTTTCATAATGTTTTTATTATATCGATGTGTTGTATTGATATCTCATGATTGAAATGTGGAAATGTTATGTTTCCTTTATGCATTTTTTATGTGATATGATTATGTTATGGTTCTTGGGCATTATTATGAAGACGGGTGGTTCCGTGATAAACTAAGCGCGGGTGAGCCCGTTATAGCTCTCCAATGCATTGGGTAACGCGAAGGAGTGAAACGTTAAGGTTTCTCCGAAGAGATTTTAGGGAATATACTGTGATGGGTATTCCAAACGTAACCAAGAGGGTTACTCCCTACGTAAGAATGTTATGAATGCATCAAGTTACCTTTATGTATTATGATTTCTTTGATTTATTCATGATTTTATGAGGTATGTTAAAGTGCCTATGTTTTATGGGTAAAGTATGATTTCATTCTTATGTATATATGAACTCATGTTTCCTTTCCATGTTTTTTTATAACCCATACTGAGTTTTTATGCTCATCCCAAGTTTTTGAAATGTTTTTCACAGGTCAAGGGAAAGGTACACGATAAGATGATAGAGTCAAGGATGTGTCAAGAAATAATCCATGTTTTATTTTAAATGTGTTTCCAGTGATGGGAATGAAGAATACTATCTTTATGTAACCACTTTGTTTATATGTGGAATGTAATGCATGTTTTATGATCTAATTCTCTAAAACTCTAAACCCGAAAAGATCCTCAATGTGTAATCTTGTAATAACTCAATATTAAGTAAGGTTTAAGGCTGGGGCCTTAGAGTTGGTATCAAAGGTCGGTTTAGATAACTTTAGGAGTTATAATTCTATTAAATTATTATCCAAAAATATTTTTTTTTCGAAATGATATAGCATTTAAAGATTACCATGTTGCTTCATCTAAGACATGTTTGTTCAGAATGGTTTTCCGCAGAGGAAATAGGGAAGCAGTGCTAGGAAGGCATACAGAAGGAAATAACCTTCCGAATCAGCATCCAGAAATGGTCGGAATTGGAACTGAACAGTTTGTTGCAGTAATGGCGCAGTTGACTCAAGCGATAAATGGCGGTGGTATCCATGCACGAGATCTGCCAGATCAACTGCAGAGGAACATGTCAGTGGTGGAACATTTCATGAGGCAACATCCACCATCATTCAGAGGATCATCTGACCCTGTGCTAGCTGAAGGGTGGATTAAAGCACTGGAGAAGATTTTTGATGTCATGGGGTGTTCAGACAATCAAAAGGTTAGTCTTGCTATTTACCGTTTCGAGGGTGAAGCAGATCAGTGGTGGTCTATGGTTAAAAATACCAGGGACGCCGATGAGATTGATGCTCTTGACTGGGATGAATTCAAAGGTATGTTTCTTGAGAAGTATTTTCCTAAGGCTGTTCGACTTAGGATGGAAAAGCAATTCTTGGAATTGAGGCAAGAGGAAGACTCAGTGGCTACCTATGAAGAAAGGTTCACTCGATTGGAAAGGTATGCTCCAAATTTTATCTGGGACCTTGATAGTAAAATCAATCGTTTTTACTCAGGATTAAAGCCAAAGTATCTAAGGGCATTAGCTTCTCGTGAGTTTAAAAGTTATGAAAAGCTTGTTCGATGTGCTGAGAAGGTGGAAATGGAGTTTGCCGATGACCAAGTTTTCTATAACAACCAGCAGAAGAAGAGACCGAGGTGGCAGGAGAAAGGTAAGAATTCTTCAAAAAAGTCTGATGGTAAGAGAACTAAGTTTCCAGTTTGTGATAAATGTGGAAAAAGGCATGCTGGGGAATGTCTTCTGAATTCTGGGAAGTGCTACCGATGTGGTAAGATGGGACATAAGGCTCGTGATTACACTGAAAAGGATCAAGGTGAAGGTAAGAAAAAATTTGATTTACAGTTAGTGAAATGTTATAAGTGCAATGAGATGGGTCACTATGCAAACGAGTGTCCGACAAGGAGCTTGAGTGATGGGAAGCAGTTAGACTACAAGCAGAAAGGCGTGGTGAAATCCTTTGCAACTACTTCAGCAGATGTCGGGCCATCAAATGAAGTGGTATCAGGTACTTTGTTTGTTTTTTCAGATTATGCCAGTGTGTTGTTTGATTCAGGGTATACACATTCTTTCATCGCTAAAACCTTTTCTAGTAAAATGGGAATACCATCTCAAGAAATGACTCCTGAACTTTTGGTAAAAACACCTGGGGGAAGTGTCGAGGCAAAACGAATTTATAAGAATCTTCCTATCCTTATCTGTGGAAAGAACCTACTTGCAAACCTTATTGTTCTACCTCTAATAGAGTTTGATGTTATCCTGGGTATGGATTGGCTCTCTATTTACCAAGCTAAGATTGACTGTATAGCTAAAGAAGTTTCTTTTCAGAAAGACTTTCAGTTTGTTTACAAGAATGAACCCTTACTTTTGATAACTTATCAAGAGGCCGAGAAACTTGTAAAAGATGGAAATGAATGTTACCTTGCACACGTCGTTGAAAATAAAGGAACAGTTCAGATTAATGATGTGCCAGTGTTAAATGAGTATCCTGATGTTTTTCCTGATGAGTTGCCTGGAATAATACCAGATCGGGAAGTTGAGTTTACTGTTGACTTAGTTCTTGATGCTAAGCCAATTTCAAAACCCCCTTATCGAATGGCACAAATTGAACTTTTAGAGTTGAAGGAGCAATTGCAAGATTTATTAGAGAAAGGTTTCATTAGACCTAGAACATCACCATGGGGTGCTCCTGTTTTATTTGTTAAAAATAAAGATGGTTCTATGAGACTTTGCATTGATTATAGAGCCTTGAATAATATCACTGTTAAGAACAAATATCCTTTGCCTCATATCGATGATTTGTTTGATCAGCTCCAGGGAGCTCAGTTTTTTTCAAAGATTGACTTGAGATCGGGGTACCATCAGCTGAAGGTAAAGGAGGCAGATATTCCGAAGACCGCGTTCCGTATGAGATATGGCCATTATGAATTTGTAGTAATGCCTTTTGGGCTAACCAATGCACCTGCTGTATTCATGGACTTAATGAATAGAATTTTCCATGAGTTCTTGGATAAGTTTGTGGTGGTTTTCATTGACGATATTTTGGTGTTTTCTAAAAGTAAAGAGGAGCATGAAAAACATTTAAGGGTTATCTTGCAAACCTTAAAAGAAAAGAAACTGTATGGGAAATTCAGCAAGTGTGAGTTTTGGTTGCAACAAATTTCTTTCCTTGGTCACATTGTTTCTAAAGATGGAATAACTGTTGATCCTGCAAAAACAAAAGTTGTGGAAGAATGGCCAGGACCAACAAATGTAACCGAGATTCGTAGATTCCTTGGTTTGGCAGGCTATTACCGAAGGTTTGTTAGAAAATTTTCACGGTTATCTAGTCCAATGACTAAGCTAACTCGGAAGGGTGTTATGTTTATCTGGACAAAAGAATGTGATGATTGTTTTCAGGAATTGAAAAGAATATTGGTGAATGCTCCAGTTTTGGCACTACCTTCCAGGAATGGTGAGTTTGTTATATACAGTGATGCTTCATTGAAAGGACTTGGTTGTGTCCTAATGCAGAATGATCAGGTAATTGCTTATGCTTCACAACAGTTGAAAACTCATGAGGTAAATTACCCTACACATGATTTGGAACTAGCTGTTGTTGTTTTTGCTTTAAAAATTTGGAGGCATCATTTGTATGGAGTAAAGTGTGAAATATATACCGATCACAAAAGTTTAAAGTATATATTCACTCAGAAAGAGTTAAACATGAGACAAATGCGATGGCTGGAATTAATCAAGGATTATGATTGTACAATTCATTACCATCCGGGAAAAGCAAATAAAGTGGCTGATGCTTTGAGTCGAAAAAGTAATGCTTCATTAACAATGTTGTGGTTGGAACATGATCCTTTGGTTAACGATTTGATGAACTATGGCATAGAAGTTGTTGGTGCAGGAAGTCCTTCTGTTTTGTTTCAGGTATCAGTGAGATCATCTCTATCAGATAGAATCAAGCAAGCACAGAAGCAAGACAGTGAGTTGCAGAAAAGGGTAGAGCTGGTTCAGAAAGGTAAGTTGCCTGAATTCAACATTGATAATGATTGTGTTTTGAGATTTGGGAAGAGATTGTGTGTGCCTTGTGATTCACAGTTGAAGAGAGAGTTGTTATGTGAAGATCATAGTTCTCCATTTTCAGTTCATCCGGGCAGTACTATGATGTATAGAGATCTGCGGGAGTATTACTGGGGGGATGGAATGAAAAGAGATATTGCTGATTTTACTGTGAAGTGTTTGACTTGTCAGCAGGTTAAAGCAGAGTGGCAGTTACTGAAAGGGATGCTTCAGTATTTACCAGTGCCAGAGTGGAAATGGGAGAATATATCCATGGACTTTGTTGTTGGATTACCAAAGACATCTCGAGGTATTAATGCAATCTGGGTTATTGTTGATCGCTTGACCAAATCTGCTCATTTACTTGCTATACGAGATACTTTCTCTCTTGATCAACTTTCCCGTTTGTATCTTAAAGAGATAGTCAGGTTACATGGAGTTCCTCTCTCCATTGTATCGGATCGTGATCCCAGGTTTACTTCTAACTTTTGGAAAGGCCTTCAGAAGTCGTTGGGTACTGAATTAAATTTTAGTACAGCTTTTCATCCTCAATCAGATGGGCAGTCAGAACGAACAATTCAGACCTTGGAGGATATGCTACGAGCTTGTTCTATGGATTATCAGGGAAGTTGGGACCAACATCTTTCTTTGGTTGAATTTTCATATAATAACAGTTTCCATTCCAGTATACAGATGGCACCATTTCAGGCATTATATGGGAACCGGTGTCGAACTCCAGCTTTCTGGGATGAAGTGGGTGAAAGGAAGTTGATGGGACCAGAATTGGTAGAAGAGATGGCAGAAAAAGTTCAGCTGATTCAGAAACACATGAGAACAGCTCAGAGCAGGCAGAAGAGTTATGCGGATAACCGGAGGAAGGATCTATCTTTCGAAGTAGGTGATCATGTTTTTCTCAAGGTTTCTCCTTTGAAAAGTGTGATGAGATTTGGTAAGAAAGGAAAGCTGAGTCCAAGGTTTATTGGACCATACGAAATTCTGGAAAGAGTTGGATCAGTTGCATACCGAGTGGCTTTATCTCCGAGTTTATCTCAGGTACACAATGTTTTTCACGTTTCGATGTTGAGAAAGTATATGCCAGATCCATCTCATGTTTTGAGTCCAGAGGTAGTTCAGCTGGAAGAGAACCTATCTTATGAGGAACAACCGGTCCAGATTCTTGACCACAGGGAGCAAGTGTTACGGAATAAGGTGATTCACCAGGTAAAGGTTTTGTGGAAAAACCACATGATTGAAGAGGCAACATGGGAATCTGAAAATGCAATGAGGGATAAGTACCCCCATTTATTCGATAAGTAAATAAATTGCGGGGACGCAATTTTATAAAGGGGGGAAGGATGTAACATCCCAAGTAAGTAATGAATAATAGATATTTTTATCCATGTCTATTAATGATTAAGATAGTGTTTTAGAGGCTTAAAATGAAAATAAATACAATCTTATGCATGGAATAAACTAATATTCTTAAAAGATTGTTTTACTGCCTTTTGATGGCAAACCATTTTTGAATCTATCTTTTGAAAATTTTATAAACTATGCTTGTCAAAATAAACTTATTCTTTATGATTGGGACATCAAAATTTACCTTGTGTGAATTTTTGGTATTTTTCTGACAATATTCATTTTTTAATGAATAGTGAAAAATACTGCATTTTACATCAAAACTGCTTTTTAATATAATTTATTTATATGATTATATTATCTTTTGAATTGGTATTAATGTGTAATATGAATATATTTTTACCATTTAATCCAATGGTGGTCATTGGAAACAATTTCACTTTGAAATTAGACTTAAACTGGTGTCAATCTTTTGATACTTATTGTTTTGTAAAAACACGCTATTTGCTCTGGCAGCGGGAATTAATTATTAAATTAATTAATGTGACTTATATGATTTGAATTTTGTAAAATAGACTTCATTTTTGAATTCGGAATATCAAATATAGCTTAGGGTGAATTTTTGGTAATTTTCTGAAAAACTTCAATTTTTGATGAATAGTGAAACCACTAAGTGGTAATCAAGCAAACTGATTTTTCAGTTAAATGAAAGTTTACCACTAATGTGTATTGAATTTTGAAAATCCGACATACATGGTTGTCATTAAGAAGTAAAATGTGGTTCAATTAGATTATAATAATTTTTTTGGTGAATAGTAACTTATTAAGTTCTTAATCGCGATTAGTGGTAATTAGGGTAGTTTAAGGTATAAATAATGCTTTAATAATAAGAAATGACCTAGACACATGTCCCAACCTTATTGGTTGTGTCATGGCCGACTAAGACAAGCCATGGGTCAACTTGGGGAGCCCATGGAGACACTTTGGTTTGGAAATGACATAAATAAATTTTTATTAAATGTTAAAGTAAAAATGACACAAACAAGAGATGTTTTACGAAAACAATTTTTACATGGGGTTATAAAGATCAGATTTTTGATTATAAATAGTCATTGGAAAGCTAAGAGGATTTCCTACATCATAGTATTTTTTTTTATGATTTTTAGACATTAAATAAATTAAATTATTTATGACATAATAATGATGCAGCGATGACATCATTATTTGATGATTTAAATAAAACGGAAAGATAATATAAAATATATGAACTACACATGTCCAAAACCAATTGGATGAGTGTATTTCGTACCCTTATCACCTTATCCACGAATTATATCAATGTGGGACCTTTTGAAACCGAAACACATTTTCAAATAAAGTAATATTTCTTTACTTTCCAAAAGTGCCCCTCCTCTCCTCTTATAAAAGGCCCCCACCTCTACCTCATTTCACACACTCCTCAAGCCTTTGGCTCGGCCAAACCCTGCCCATTTACTCTCTCCATATCCCTCTCCTCATCCTAGAGGATTCCCTTTGGGCGTAATCCTTTCAAAGGAAGCCTTTAGGCTCAAATAAAAAGGAGTTACACTTTTAAAGGCAATTCATTCTCTCATGTTCATTTGTTTTATTTTGCTTCTCCAACCCCCTAAACTCTTTTTATTTACTTATTTAGTAACAACACCAGTATCTTCAATATACAAGGATGTTTTTATAATATTTATTTGAGCTACACTCTCACACAACTACATCAAATGGTTAAAGAACATACGGTTTCCGTGGATGGCGAAATTCTGCCTCCCGAAATGATGATTGTTCAATACTCATTTAACACCTTCAAAGGTGGCCATTATGATGTCACTATTTTTATATATGATATATAATATGTTTATGTTTTCCTTAAGCTTCTATTTTTTTCATTTTTGGCATACCTTTATGGTTTCCATTATGGGTAAACACGATATCTTCATTTTAGGAAGTGCGAACTGCCGCCCCCTGAAAGTGATTTGATTCGTTAATACCATATGTGGGATGTGTAAAGGATAAAGTTAATGATATTATATATGTTATTATACTGGAATTATAATATACTCTTATATCATTATGATTCCATTCCAGAAAATATGAAATAGAAATGGAAGTAGCGTTCATGCGTACGTACGGCTTACCGTCTCCATGAACGGTGCATTTCATTTCTTACCTCTAAATGATTATGTAATATTATAAATGCATGTATTTACTGGATATATATGACATATATGATATCTACATCATGAATACCATTCTGGATATAATGAACCTTTGACCAAATTAACAACATGTAAGTGTAAGAAGTCTATTTTTGACTTAAGAACCAAATACCGACAAAATGAACATTATTAACTTAACTGATTACATGATGTTCATAACATGGTATAAAAGGAATAATGAACTTGAAAAAGATTCATAAGAAAGTAGAGATTAACTCAAGTTTATTATTCAGGAGATTAAAGAACGGTCGGGTCAAGTCGGATACGAGGTATGGGACTTCGTCTCAATCTCCTTTCATTGAGGCATATTTTATTTTATACACAACTTTCTTTTATACGGTGTATAAACCCCTTTGACTTTTATGTTTATTCAAAAGGAATCTTTTTTATATGAAGCGTTTACTAAATGACAAAAGGGAATGTTTTTGTCGTACGTATGCGGCGACAACGACTTCTCCGCCGTCGTGACCGTTATTTGAGTTTCGGCTTCCTCTACAAGCCATACCTTCTTTTTAAAAGAAAAATAAATACCATGTTTTACTTTTATTTTACTTTGGTATTGAAAATGGGTTTCATAATGTTTTTATTATATTGATGTGTTGTATTGATATCTCGTGATTGAAATGTGGAAATGCTATGTTTCCTTTATGCAGGTTTTATGTGATATGATTATGTTATGGTTCTTGGTCATTATTATGAAGACGGGTGGTTCCGTGATAAACTAAGGGCGGGTGAGCCCGTTATAGCTCTCCAATGCATTGGATAACACGAAGGAGTGAAACGTTAAGGTTTATCCGAAGATATTTTAGGGAATATATTGTGATGGGTATTCGAAACGTAACCAAGAGGGTTACTCCCTATGTAAGAATGTTATGAATGCCTCAAGTTACCTTTATGTCTTATGATTTCTATGATTTATTCATGATTTTATGAGGTATGTTAAAGTGCCTATGTTTTATGGGCAAAGTATGATTTCATTATTATGTATATATGAACTCATGTTTCCTTTCCATGTTTTTTTTATAACCCATACTGAGTTTTTATGCTCATCCCAAGTTTTTGAAATGTTTTTCACAGGTCAAGGGAAAGGTACATGATAAGATGATAGAGTCAAGGATGTGTTAAGAAATAATCCATGTTTTATTTTAAATGTGTTTCCAGTGATGGTAATGAAGAATACTATCTTTATGTAACCACTTTGTTTATATGTGGAATGTAATGCATGTTTTATGATCTAATTCTCTAAAACTCTAAACCCGAAAAGATCCTCAATGTGTAATCTTGTAATAACTCAAGATTAAGTAAGGTTTAAGGCTGGGGCCTTATATGGATAGAATACTGAATATGGGTGTACCATATTTATAATAATATTATAGTATATAGGAGATACTGGATTCATTATTTTAGAATGGGAATAACAAAGAAATAAGAAGTTGAAGAAGAAATGAATTTGAAAAAGGGTGGTGAAAACATTACCTCTTCTTTGGGTTCTTCCTTTTGATTTGATCAAAAGGGATCCTTAGGTTGGCTTTCTGATCAAACTAAGGCCCCTAGGTTGTAGTGAGGGAAGTTTAGAGAGTATTTGGGAAGGGTTTGGCTGAACCAAAAGGCTTTGAAGGTGTAAAGTAATGAGAAGGGTGAGTGCCCTTTTATAAGAGGGGTGAGGGGCACCTTTGCAAAAACTAGAAATATTAATTTATAATAAATTCATATTCGGCTTCTAATGGCACCAAAGTTGATTATATAAGGTTTAAGATGGGTATGGATATAAAACTATTCAACCAATAGAATTTATACAGGTTTGGGTTATTATATTAACCTTATCTTTAAGTATTAACTCTATGTTAATTAGTTTCACTTTTACAATGTCTCTTTGTATTTTTATATTATATCATTAATAAACATACTATATATACATCCAAGAGACCCCCAAGTGGTCCATTAATGATACAAATATCATGATATAAGTCTATTGGCCGATCCGTAGATTTTTAATAATTTAATATCAATTAATAATATAATATATGTTTTAAAAACCCTTTTCTGTCAATTTTGACACTAGTCAATAATTGATTTTTGTGAAACTCATAAAAGAATTCCTACTTAGACAAAAGTCCATTAAATCAATCCTAATATGTCATAGTAACCTAGAAAATTATTTTAATTCAATAAAAGTCTCAAATTATATTTATTTGGGTATTTATAATATTAATTATTTTAATTATTCACTATTATGGTAATTACTGCATCATCATTGTGTCATACATAAATTAACTTATTTAATGTATAAAAATTATAAATAAAATAAAATTATGTAATAAATCTTTTTATCTTTCTAATGAATATTTATAGTCTAAAATCCAACATATATAACCCTATGTAAAAATTGTTTTTCTAAAAGATATATGGTTATGTCATTTTTGTACTTATTTTAACTAAATTAAAATAAAGTGTCCCTACCACCTAACAGTTGCTCCATGGGGTCCCAAAATTGACACAAAGATGCCCATGGTCGGAAATGTATCCAAAAATAAGGTTAGGACTCGTTTTAGGGTAATTTAGAATTATTATAATATTATTTTTTAACCCTTATTTACCGGATTTACCCTTAACTAAGGTAAATAAAATATTTACAACAGTAATTATTCAAAATGTCTAAAAATAAAAGTTACCTATTTACACAAAATGAACATCTCGATTGAAAATATGGAATCCATTTTTCCAAATTCAAGACACAAAAGTGGCAGAAATTAATTTAAAATTAATTCTCGTTGTTAAAACAAAAAGCGTGTTTGTAAGAGATAATAACTATCAAAAGATTGACACTTGTTTATGTCCGGTTTAATTATAAAATTATGTACAATGAACAAAATTATATTAAATGGTGAAAATATATTATAAAAATACTTTAAAACCACTCAAATTCATAATTTATCAATATAAATTATTTCGATTAAAAAAGTTGTTTTTAGTTAAAATTTAGTAATTTTCACTATTCATCAAAATATAAGTGTTATCTGAAAAGATCCAAAATTTCACCCTAGGCTAAATTCGATATTCCAAATCCAAAAATGAAGTCCATTTTGAAATTTAAAATATATATAATTTTAAAAAGTAGGTATTACTATTCATAATGGCTAGTTTGATTGGTTGTGGTGTGTGTTAGAACTCGAAGTTGCGTACAACACACACTACTGTATTGTTCAAAAGAAAGTGTACCGTGGAATCTTGGGATGTTTCATTTTAAAATTTTGATGTCCCCATTTAGTCAAAAAGTTTAAAATATTTTATTTAAAAATGGTTCACTATTAATAGTTGGTAAAAGTGCAATACTGAAAATGAATTTGTTCTTACATTATGTCTACGAAACTCATAATATGGATTCTAAAATATTGAGGATTATATAAAGTTTAAAATTTAGTTAATACTATTCAGAAACTCTTTTGAACAGCTTGTTTGGTATGTCATGGTGCGCTTGAACTCGGTGTTGCGTGTAGTACAAGATGAAGAAATAACACACTATGAAATCTTGGGGTGTTACATTCTCCCCTCCTTCAACAAATTGCATCCTCACAATTTGAAATTTTTCTTTGAAAATAAAAGGTTGAAAATAGAAAACATCTTTGTGGGAAAACCCACATCAAAAATTGGGTTACTAAAATTTAGTCTCAATATGAGGAAAAGAGAAATGAAAGGGTCACCACCAAATTATGATTTTGATTGGGAGAACATTAGTGGAAATTAAAGACATATAATTGGAGAAAAAACGTAAATATTTATAGGTAGTGATTGAGGTCATCAATCACAAAAAAGTGTAAAATTGAGGTCCTTAAATTCATCAATCTATGATGATTTGAAATACCATCAGTTCAACAAAACATATGGTATTAGGATAACACATTTTTGGTTTTAGGATTCCTTAAATAAAGTATAAGAATTAATTTCTTCATAGAATAAGAGAAGAAGAAAAATATATTCTTGACAAGTAGAGTTCCATCCTTTAACTAATTTATACCACAAACTCATCTTTCACTCTAAAAGATAATAGAATGTAAAAAAATAATCTATTTATCATATTCGTATAGGGTTCCAAAAAAAGGAATTTATAATTCATCTACCAGATCATTTAAAAAAACTACATTATTTAATCCCGGAAATCACATGGATCAGTGGTAGGTGATACACCCTTGTCGCCCTTCGGTTGTGGGTTCAAGTCTCGTGGCCTTGCTGGATGCGACGGGTTGCTGCCCGACCTCCAGGTTGTCCTTTTATGGCAATCCAAAATAATCCAAACTAGAACTATCCAAAATACTTCAGTCCAAAATTTATAAGGAAGGTAAACAAAATAAAGAACCTTTTTATGCATAATAACATGTGAAAACCTTCATCATGTATTCTTTTAAAACACTACAACATCCTAAATTACAATAAAACCTTATTGATTACATTCATAATCCCTTATTCCTTAAAGAATAATAAATATACTCCTTCAATCCAAAAATGTCTTAAACCCCAACAATGATGGAATATACAAATCATTAATCAGTTTCAAGGTAGTCAATAATATAGAATATAATTTATCAAAATCAATCATGTATTATTCCAAAATCACTACCTCGGTATCAGAACTATATTATGGTTTATCATTCTCTCAACCATATATTTTCCAAAAAATTATCCTGCTATTGAGTCACTTTTCTTTGTTCCACACAATCTCAAGTCCTTAATGAAATAGTACTGAATTACAATCCTTATATACTCCATAATTATTATAACAAGTACATTGTTGATACAACACTCAAATGACATAATCAACACAAGAACTCTAATAATTCCTCATCATCTGTGGTAGTATCATAACTTGATTATTATCCAATAGCATCATTTGTGGCATAGTATGATGACTAAGACATACGTTCGCGTAGTGTCCAAACTCCTTGAAAATTAATCATTGTACATTTGAAACCATTTTATTACCCTTGCAGTCACCTACTTTGTGCCCTTTTCCTCCACACTTATAACAAACTCCCATTCCTTTTAGGAAAGTTCCAGGGTGTTTATTCCCAAAGTTATCACATATGGAAAAATTCTTCTTTTCCCTCTTCCCTTTATCCATCATTCTCTCTTCCATCCTTTTCTTCTCTTTCTTCCCTTCAAATCCATAGGACCCAGTAAAATCATTACTTATCTTATCAACAGATGATATTATTTCTTCATATGATGATAAGACATGGGAGACTATTTCTCTTATAAATTCTGGCTTAAGACCATGAAAGATATGATACTTCATTCTCTTTGGATCATGTGCATTGCTGGAGTTCTCATTCCTTCTACTGGACACCATTTCTAAACAATGGAATACACTAGAATAGTTTTTGAATAACAATACCAAATCCTAAACATGTAAGACACATAAATTTAATATTTTATGGATATAATTCATAATAATAAAAATTTCTCCTTTGAGGAGGTATATACTCATAAACCCTTCATAATGTTTTGTAAAGGAAATGATAATTATCCTAAGCATATCCCCCGGGAGTGCCATAACCAAGAGTGCAGCAAGGCCCGTTGTCGTGCACCAGTTGTTGTTCGAGTCTATCTCAAAGCGGTGTTTTCGGGTTTTACCCCTAGGTACATCTGTGCCAGAGCCGCCTCTACCTGCTCGGATCCAGACAGGGATGCATTGCTCTGAAAACACACAAAATCTCTATAATACCAAAATTATAGGAAGTTCTTCTATACTAAACATCAAAGTCTATCTTAAATCTATGTGCTCTAATCAGAGATTATCTAAATCTGGCTTCAAAGGTTTATACTAAACTTCCTCTAATACCAACTGTAACGCCCCAACCCTAGTTACCCAGAGTCGGTGCATTATTACATAACATTGGCATGATCATGAGAATGATCAAATATCGAAAGACCAATTGGTTTAGTAGCCTTGGAAACACTATATATATTAATATGTTTTACATTACATCAATAAGTGAAAATCTAAAACAATATATTTTCTCCATATTCCACACTCATATCCCCACATACTATCCCTACAGGTCATTCATAAATTACTTCTTCACATCCTGGGAAAAATAAAACATAGAAAAGGGGTGAGCTCAAATTCCCAGTAAGGATAACAATATAGCGAAAACTTTCATAAATAAGAATAAAACTTTAAGGCAATGTATAACTAAATCAAAAGCCTTTTAAACTTGAACTTCAACATAGTATAGAAAAATTAAAATGAAATAATTCCATTTACTTATTCACATGGATATTCTACTAATCGAATAATCACATGAAATATCAATAACCACTTTCATAATGATGGAATGCATAAGGCCAGACTATCATATCCACATAGCCAAGGCCTCGTGCCAAGACTACAAATAAGATTTTCTCAAGGCCTTATTCCAAGACACTAGTTTGTCTCATGAGACCTACCGATGCATCGAGGAGCTATAGCAGTCTCCACCCATCACTTACTATGTCCAATTCATTCCCATACGAAAAGGATTAAACATAACATAAACATTCGTATTAAAACTGGCATATAAAATGTCAATACTTTCTCCATAAACCATGAATGGTATAAAAATAACACATGCATAGTAAAAACATATCACAAAACCTTCAATACAATACAAAAGTTTTGTATCATAATAAATCAATATCACATAAGCATAAAATCCATCAAAGGATGTTGACATAGATGAAATCCAAACTATTTGAGAGAAATATCTTTTTTCTCGAAATGATTGAAAAGTCACACATTTATAAAGGAAGTAATTTAAAAGATATTTTTGAATCAAAGTGTCGCATACCACTGTGAAACTTTTAAAAAGAAATATCATTTCAAAACCTTCATGCCCATATAAATAAATCTTTAAAATCATTTTGAAAACATGGACATTAATTAAAAATATTTATAAAGATAAATCATTAAAATATTTAAAATTAGGATCTTGATAAAGAGTACCTTTCACAAATTCTTAAAATATTCATTTTGAAATCATTTAAAAGTCACATAATTATAAAATAAAACATTTAATTTCAAAATATTCTTATAATATTGTAAGGGAAGCTTCGATGATTTTATAATGGCGTAAAATAACCGCACCTGCCGTATAAGTTAAAAAAACATTCATACCTTAATTATGTCGAAAAGGTTAAAAAGGACCTTGCTTGGAAAATGACGGAAAGATTCCTTTATAAACCACTTATAAAAGTAAACAATGGTATAAATGACTTTAACCAATATTCCAATAAATATTAAAAATGTTTTGAAATATATTTTTAAGAAACATGAATATGGATGATAAAGAAGTCCCAGTAGATTATTACGTATAAACAACCTCAGATAATGAAGAGATTGCGAAGTAAACCCTTATCTGGTACTTTTTCTTTGGTTGGGGGTAGGTTAACCTCATTTATAATGGTGAAATAATTGTTATTAAATTATACAAGAATCATATACATTCATATGATATCATATATGATCTTTTAACATTGCTTTGTTAATAATATCTTAGAATTATCGTTGTTTCGGGTGTTAACTTACTCATTTTCTTTTATATGTTTTGTTATGTAATCTGTGTTTGTCATGGATAGGTTGTATCTTATTCATAACCAAAATGATATCAAGTACTTAAAAATTATTTTTAAATCATGAAATGATAATTATACTTGAATGGATACGATAGAGAATGAATCTCATCACGTTCGTGGAGACGGTAGTCCGTACGTACGGACGAGCGACAATATCATTCTTTTGATATTAAAATAATATATAATTGGATTGTATATAATATATACATAATAATTATCATGTTATATTTATTATTTACATGAATTACACATCATTATTATACCCATCCAAAATAATAATTTATTGAATAACAATTACACCACGACGTGGAGACGGTAAGCCGTACGTACGCACGTATGGTGACATGTTATTAAAAGGGTGGACAGAATACTAAATATGGTTGTACCATATTTATAATAATATTACAGTATATAAGAGATACTGGATTCATTATTTTAGAATAGGAATAACAATTAAAGAAGAAGTTGAAGAAGAAATGAATTTGAAAAAGGGTGGTGAAAACATTACCTCTTCTTCGGGTTCTTCCTTTTCATTTGATCAAAAGGGATCCTTAGGTTGTCTTTATGATCAAAATAAGGCACCTAGGTTGTAGTTAGGGAAGTTGAGAGAGTATTTGGGCAGGTTTTGTCCTAACCAAAAGGCTTTGAAGGTGTGATGTAATGAGAAGGGGGAGTGCCCTTTTATAAGAGGGGTGAGGGGCACCTTTGGAAAAACTAGAAATATTAATTTATAATAAATTTATATTCAGATTCTAATGGTTCCAAAGTTGATTATTTAAGGTTTAAGGTGGGTATTGGTCTAAAAACATTCAACCAATATAATTTAGATAGGTTTAGGTTACTATATTAACCTTATCATTAAGTATTAACTCTAAGTTAATTAGTTTCACTTTTACAATGTCTCTTTGTATTTTTATATTATATGGTTAATAAACTTACAATATACATCCACGCGACCCAACAAGTGGTCCATTAATGATAAAACTATCATGATACAAGTCTCGTGGCCTAACCTTAGATTTTTAGGAATTTAATATCAAATAATAATTTAATATTTGTTTTAAAAACCCTTTTATGCAAATTTTGACACTATTCAATAATTGATTTTTTTGAAACTCATAACAGAATGATTACTTCGAAAAAAGTTGATTAAATCAATCATAATACGTCCTATTATCCTAGAAAATTATTTTAATTCAATAAAAGTCTCAAATTATATTTATTTGGGTATTTATAATATCAATTATTTTAATTTTTCACTATTATGGAAACTACTGCCTCATCATTGTGTCATAAATAAATTAACTTATTTAATGTATAAAAATTATAAATAAAATATAATTATTTAATAAATATTTTTATCTTTATAATGAATATTTATAGTCGAAAATCCAACATATATAACCCCATGTAAAAATTGTTTTTCTAAATGATATATGCTTATGATATTTTTGTACTTATTTTAACTTAATTAAAATAAAGTGTCCCTATCACCTACAAGTGGCTCCATGGGGTCAAAAAATCGACCCAATGATACCCATTGTCAGAAATGTATCCACCAATAAGATTAAGAGACGTTTTAGGGTAATTTAGTATTATTATAATATTATTTTTTAACCCTTATTTACCAGATTTACCCATAACCAAGGTAAATAAAATATTTACCGCAGTAATTATTCAAAATGTATAAAAATAAAAGTTACCTATTTACACAATATGAACATCCTGATTCCAAATATTGAATCCATTATTCCAAATTCAAAGCACAAAAGTGGCAGAAATTAATTTAAACTTAATTCCCGTTGTTAAAACAAAAAGCGTGTTTTAAGAGATAAAAACTATCAAAAGATTGACACTTGTTTATGTCCGGTTTAATTGTAAAATTATGTACAATGAACAACATTATATTCAATGGTAAAAATATATTCTAAATATACTTTAAAACCACTCAAATTCAAAATTTATCAATATAAATTATTTCGATTAAAAAAATTGTTTTTAATTAAAATTTAGTAATTTTCACTATTCATCAAAATATAAGTGTTATCTGAAAAGTTCCAAAATTTCACCCTAGGTTAAATTCGATATTCCGAATCCAAAAATGAAGTCCATTTTGAAATATAAAATTTATATAATATCAAAAAGTATTTATTACTATTCATAACAGCTAGTTTGATTGGTTGTGGTGTGTGTTAGAACTCGAAGTTGCGTACAACACACACTACTGTATTATTCAAAGGAAAGCGTACCGTGGAAGTATGGGAGGTTTCATTTTAAATTTTTGATGTCCCCATTTAGTCAAAAATTTTAAAATATTGTATTTAAAAAGGTTTTACTATTAAACATTGGTAAAAGTGCAATACTGAAAATGAATTTGTTCTTACATTATGTCTAAGAAACTCATAATATGGATTCTAAAATTATAAGGATTCTATAAAGATTAAAATTTAGTTAATACTATTCATAACCTCTTTTGAACGGCTTTTTTGGTAAGTCATGGTGTGCTTGAACTCGGTGTTGCGTGTAGTGCAAGTTGAAGAAATAACACACTATGAAATCTTGGGGTGTTACAGAATTAGTGGTTATAAATATGATTATCTAGAATATGAAAATACATAATTTACATAAATATAAAATGTATTAATTGGTTACATTTTAATTTGAAATGAGAATAATAACCCATTGAATATAAACAGAATTGTTTATAAAAAACTATTTTTATTATCACAATGCCATTTTATAGTAATAAACTAAATTAATTACAATTAGTTAATTGTATTAATTAAATATATATAATATATATCCAATTAAATTTTTTTTATATTAATCTAATATATTTGGTATAAATAAGATAAGAAAAACCCAATTATACACATAAAAAACCTATATTTTTATAAAGTCACTTTTAACACCTTTTAATAGAGAACCTATTTTAAAACAAATTAGTGGATCTTTTATAAATATTTATGTAAAAAAAACTAATAAATGAAAAAAATTATATTAGGGTGAATTTTTTTATTCTCCTGTGATGTTTCAGTTTTAATAAATAGTGAAAAATAATGAATTTCAATTCAAACCTGTTTTTTGTATAATTTATTTATAGTGATAAATTTTATTTTTAATTGTTTTGAAGGTTTAATTATTATTTTTATTATTAATTAACACAATTTAGGTCATAGGAATTAATTTTATGTAAAATTGTTCTATAAAAACATTGTAATATTTTGAACATTTTTAGTTTAAATATCTGTATTATTGTCCCATCTGTAAGATTAAATTTAAATAAATTTTTACTATTTCTGTTATTTGAATTTGGAAAAATGGATTCAATATTTGGAAACAACAAAATTTATAATGACTAATATCATCTTCATAGTATTTAACCAAAAATATTAGTGAATGTAATTAAAATTAAGTTAAATGATTTACATTAAATTATACATAATAAAATACTAAAAATTATATTTAAGGGCCAAAATGACATGGAGACTTATTTAAAAGCCATTGGCTGTCCATAATTTGATCATATACTACACTGAATAAAATCTGGTCCATTATTGTAGCCGCTGTTAATATGAACATTATTGAATGTCCCTTTTTCCAAATTTTAAAGTAGTGCACTCCTCCTCCACTATAAAATGTGCAACACACCGAGATTTTGTGAATTATTATTTTTGGAAGTAATTATCATTTTTAAAATATTTATTTCATGAAAGACTAAAAATAATTTATTTTACACTAAATAAATATTTATGGATTGCGTTATACAAAAAACTATGTTAATAGATCACTACATGAAACATATATTTTTGATTTATTTAAATAGATCACCAATGTCTGCTTACATTAAATGAAAGGCTAACATTCCCTGATGGTTTGCATAACACGTAAGATTGAGTGTTAGAAAACAATATTATATTGTTAAAATTTTATTATTTAATAAGATATATCCAAGTCATTATATTGATGATTATATTATTAAGTAGCTTAGGACAATATATTATTGTATTAATTGGTTATTTATTTTGTATAAATGAATATAAAAGACTAATTAATATAAAGGGAAAGATTTTATAAAAGAATATTTTTATGTAAAAAGGAAATTTAATTTAAATGTTAAATTAATTACTATAAGAGAATTATAATAATTGAATTTATATGTTATATATTCCATCAAAAAAATTTAATATTCATGAATTTGATTTTATAGGCATAAGGTAAAAATAAAACCAATATTTCACAAAAAATCAATATTTTTATAAATGCACTTTTACAAAATTTTAATTGAGGAAATATTTAAAATACATATTTTTTGAAATTATATAAATATTATATGTCAAAAATAAAAATCAAAATTTTTATATAATCATAAAAATTAGGTTAATAAGAATTTTTGGTTTTTTTATGAAGTTTTATTTTTTTCACGAATAGTGAAAATAACCAATTTTAATTCAAAACTACTATTTTATAGAATTTATATATAGTGTTAAATTATATATTAATTTGTTTTTAAAGTAAAATAATATCAATAATTTAAGAATTTATCCAATTTAGGTATTTGGAATCAATTTCACATTGAAATATAATATAAAAACATTGGAATCTTCTGAATGTTTTTACTTTAAAAACCTGCAATGTCATCCCATATGATGGCATAAATTTAAATTAATTTAAGAGACTTATGTTTTTGGAATTTTTCAAAATTTATTCCCTATTTTTAATATTAATAATTTATAATTTCTAAGGAGTTCAACTTTGGTTTTCATCAAATTGATTAGTAAATGTAATTGAAAGTAATTATAGTGATTAAATTGAAATTAATCTCAATAAGGGATAAACATTAAACTTATGATCCCAAATGAAATATAAATTAGTAAAATACACATTTTATGGATACATTTCTTCTATACACCATTAATTAACGTGTTTCATTGGTTTTGGATTACTTTTGGTTGGTAAAAATGTGGGTACACCTAACTTGGTTTAAAAATTACCAAGTCTGTCCTCCCCCTTCCCTAAAAAAGTACACCACCTCTTCCCATACTTCAATACTCTAAAACCACCTATTTTAGAAATTATCTTCCCAATACACTTAACAACATCCTTCACTCCCTTCTCGAAGCCTGCATTTTATATGAAATCCATGCAATGAAGCCCTTTGTTGAAAACCAAATGGAGTTACCCAAAGAAGAGGTAACATCATTCCGAAAGCTCCTTTATTTTATTTTTTTACTACACCCCATAAAAAGTAGTAATAGATGATTATATAAAAACACATGTATGATAAATATACTGAGAAGTTATTATACTATGGTTTCAACCTACACTTACACACACTTCCATCTAATGGGTAATGGACATATTGTTTCTGTGTATGGAAAACTACTACAACACGAAATGATGATTCATAATTTTTCATTTACCCCCATTCATGGTTAAGAATTATGATGGAAAAAATATTTATATATGATATATATTATATTTATTTTTTCTTTATGTTTCTTTAATTAATTTATCTTACATACCATATAATTTATATCTTGTGTAAATATGATAACACTATTTGTGGACCTATGCACTACCACATCCTTAAAGTTATGTGATTAATTCACACTTTACATGGAATGTGTTTATGTTGGATTTATAAAAAATATTTTATAAAAAATAATTTTACATTATTTATATTATATAATGATATAAATATATTTCATTTACTTACTTTCTTTCAATATGACAATGAAATTGAAATAATGTCCTTATGTATGTATAGCCTACCATCTCCATAAACGATGTATTCAATTTCACGATTTCATGTTAAATATATTATTAAAATACAAATATAAGAAATATACATGATTTTTATATCATGTTATACATTATGTAAGTCATGATATAATTATAAAAACAAAATATATAAAAATTAAGATACATACAAAATACAGAGTGAATATTACCTAAAGCGTAACTTTAAGATGAAGTTGTTCACAAGAAGGTGATATAATGTTATAATAAAACCATATATGGTATTTTATATAATAATATCATTATGTGATAGATTTATAATAGTCTTTTATTTATTATACAAGATATTTGAATGAGTACGACTATTTTATAGATATAAGGTAAGGGAATTTCATATCACTTTTTATTTCCATTAGATACATGACTTATTCACCACTAATTTATCTTGTGTGGTGTATATATTGAACATTAATGCATTATATTATTATTATATATAAATTTATGGGTATTTATATATCCATTTTAAGATATTTCATTCATGGGTTTTATGGTTCATCAGTTACCAAATTGGTAAAGTAATTTTATATCAATTTTCCTTCTTTGAGACACAAGTTTTGTTATTCACTTATGTTATTTTTTGAGGTTTATATGATTTCAATTGACATGCTATGTCATAAATCTCCTTATTTTTTCATGATATTATTGGATCCATGTAATTCCATTTATTTACATGGGGATTATGATTCAAATTTAGCAAGTGGTAAGAGTGTATTGAAACAATCTCATCATTCATAGAGATTTTTTTATGATTATTCTTTCATTGATGATATCATATATTCCATATCTCAAGAAATCACATTATTATTATTAAATATTGGTAATTTATTTTATATCCATTTAGTGGTACCATTTTTTCACTCCTTTTTATATAATATGGTCAAGAATGTTTTTATAAGAATGTCCAACTTTATGTCTCTTTTTGGTGATACATTTGTGTTCTGTCAAAACCATGTTTTCTAAAAGGATTCCAAAAATAATATATTATTATCCAATGATCATTAAAGGATTTTTTTTAACATTTTTCACATTTTAATAAAAATGTTTTTTAAAAGGGAATATTCTTGTTATTTTCTAGTTGATTAACTTTTCTAAAATTTTTACAATGAAAAAGGAATGTTCAGTATGTAGTCTATTGTCTACTATCAGAACGATCATTTCCTTGAAGATTACTTTACAAGATTATAATTTTTTATTATTAAATAAATTTTTTTCATATTTTTCATGAAATTATTTACTTCAATGCTATTTTCAATGAAATTTTTTTTCAAAAATTGTTTATGTTTAAGACGTGTTTGAAATGATTTTCAATACCTCCAATATATAGTTTCAAAAGGATATTTTCAAGGAAAATGATTCAAAATTTTATGATGCTCATTTTATTAGTTTTCATATAATTTTCAAATAAAAAGTTTTTCAAAATATTTTAAACATTATTTTATATGTTTTCAAGGGAATTTTTTTTCAAAATGATTTCAATCCTTTTTTATATTTTTTTAGTCTATTTTCAATGAAAATGGTTTTCCAAAGGATTTATGTTTTGAAATATTTTTTTAAAGAATAAAAGATAGTTTATTCAAGAAAATGTATAAAAGGGGCATTCCAACATATTTTACATATAAGACATCATCCAATGGTGTTACTCATGACTTTCTAGGAAATGATCCAAAGGATTCCATTCATAATTTTTATCTGAATGGTATTTATTTAGATAGTTTGATGCTTATGAAAATTTGTTTCTCTTTCACGTGTTATATATTTATGAATCCCATTAATCTCCCATGGGTTATATTCTAATGAAAACCATTTGTTTTCAATGAGTTATGCCATGATAAATGATTATAAAACCCACTTACCATCATGGGATATTATAGATTAAATGACTATGAACCTTATATGTTTTCCATATGTGATGATATGATTGAATGTTTATAATAACAATTTCATTTCATGGGTTATGATATGATTTTTTTTTGGTTCAAGATATAATGAATGTTTTATTACCTTATAGAACAATTATGTAGGATTTATTATGTGATGGGTGGGACCTATATTTCCCTCTAATTCCTTCGATAATGATCGATGAATCATGAGTATAAATGTTATGAGTTAAATTGATTACATGTACAAAATGTTATTCATAGAACCGGTTACATGTCCACAAGTTTATACGTGATCCTGGTTACATGTTCACAATGTTATGAGTAAACCTTATTTTGTGTTCATAATGTTATGTGTGTACCTGATTACATGTTCACAATGTTTTGAATAGACCTGGTTTCATTTACATAAGTGTATACATGAACCTGATTACATGTTCACAATGTTAGGTGTGAACATGATTCCATGTTCACAAAATAATGCATGGAATTGGATGAATGTCCAGAAGTTTATGCATAAACCTAATTTCATGTTCACTATGTTATGTATGAACCTAAATAAATGTTCACAAAATTATTTGTGGACATATTTGCATGTCCATAAGTTTATGCGAGGGCTTTATTTCATGTCTTTAACTTAATGTATGAACCTATTCTTCTTAGACATGTTCATGATATTATACGTTGATGTTTATGCCAAAATTCCACGCCTTATTCATATGTTATTATTTAGCATATAATTTTCTTGATTATCTTATTATTCATTTCTTATTAACAACTAATATTTATGCCATGATTACTGTTTATTGTCTTTGATATGATGATTATTAACTATAAATGACACGATCATGTTCTCGTTCCCTTATAAGGATTTCATGCTTATGTATTTCTTTTAATTACACTTACTTTTCATTCTGGCTCACCACTTTTTTATATTTATTTTTCCTGGGTTTTGAATAAATGTTTTTATGTAGATTTACTAAAGGGGGGATCTTTGTGGGAATAATTCAAGGTTATTCATTAAGTTACAATGTTTTTTGTTCCATGTTTCGAAAAGCACTAAAATAATACTGTCTTTTGGCATCTATTTGTTTAATTTTTTATGTATTCTTAAAAAGTGATAAAATGTTTATGTATGAAAAGAGTGGGTCACTATAGTTTCTATTAGAGGAATGGTTTAGTAATACTTTGGAAACATGGAGGAGAAAAAATTAGTGATATCCCTTGGAATATTTCTAAGGATATTTCTATTGACATACCTAAGGATAAGTATAAGGATGTGTTAATGTATAGGAAAATGTATTGGAATTTTGGTATAGGATTGAGGGAGTGGTTTGTTCTAAATAAATCCCTATCTAGATTTTACAAGTGGATGTGGCTCTAGGATTGATATAACTAGGAGAAACAACTCTGATAAGGTGTGTCGATCATGACATAGTGTAACCTAGTATATTACAATGGGCCTTGCTTCACACCAATTTTGATAATCCTTAGAGATATGATTTGGAAATTGACAAACTATTTAGGAACTATCATGGAGGATTTAAATAGAATATCACTATGAATAACCTATGATAAACCTACTGTGTCATCGATTATAAATTAAGTGTATGGATTTAGACATCTCATATGTAATATTTAAGGAATATGTGGGTTTTTATATGATATGTGTTTCTCACCCTGTGATTTCTGGTTTTTTTAAATATAGATAACTATAAGGAACATGGTTAACATTGAATGTTTTATATGTGGAAATTATAGGAATGATAAAAATATATTTCCCAAGTGGAAACTCATAAATAGAATCATGAAGGTGGTATGAGTATTGGTTATACTTTTGAAGATAGAGAGACTACAAACAACAAGTGAAAGATATGTTATGTTTTTCCAATATTGATTACATTAAGCATAGGAATAATTATTATATTGATGTTGAGAAACCTTAATTGATGATTCATATTTCATATTATTTTAAATAGTTATTAAGGAATAATTTGGTAAGGAATGAGTAATCGTTTAAAAATAATGTTGGATGAATAAATAATTTTTGTTTTGGAATTAAAAGTTTATGTTATATAAAACATGAAATATATAATAATTTTTAGTATAATATTTCATTAAGGATTGAAAAGGATATGTTTAATGGTGACTAAGACTCGAAAAGATAATATTTTTAATAAGAGATGGTAACCATTAATGATATCAATATGTTGAGAAAATTATGTTTAGCTTCAATAAAATGATAGCGGATTTGGATAATATAAACTGTATAACGCAGATTACCCAAGATATGATTATTAATTTATTTTGACAATGTCGCCTATGTCATCATGGATGAAGCTAAAAAAAACTTGGATTCCATAAATATGTCCAGTAACCTTTGAAATAAGGAAGAATGAATCTCTTCCAAAATGATTTATGGTAATTTAGATTATTACGATGTTTTAAGAGGATTTACGATGAGTGTATTCATGTTTTTGGAATTTTACAACCAAGAGATAATTTGTGATATATGGGGGGTCAATGTTAAGATTATTTTGTGACTTTATTTCTAATATATTTGATTTTCAACTTTTAAAAGTGTTATAATGTTCACCATTTATTGAAATATTATGTTACAATTTGGATGATGTTTGTGAAATTAAATTATTACCTCACCACACGAGGACTTATGAATATTTGATGACTAGTTAATTTTATCTGTTGATGATAACTGATTATATATGGGATATCATATCATGAATATCACGATCTATTAGTGCTTCTGGAATGAAAAAATAATCTTATTTTTCAGAAAAAGTGGTGAGGTGGAACATCGAACCATAATGGGTGAGGTTTTCCTGAAATCAAAAAAGTTTATCTTTCCATGAAAATAATTAAACTTTAGAAAAAAGGATCATGAAACCAAAACTATTATCCTAGTAGCTTCATTTCCAATAAATCAAATGGAACCTTATATCATCACTGATTTATAGATTTGTGATTGTTAAATTTATCCTAACCTTGTTCTCTATAAATCTCCATCAGAACATGATGGTGAGATTTATCTTCCATGTCCATGTTTTCTCTTCCCACCTATGTTCTCCTATGTAGGAATTTAGTGATTAGTTACAGTTGATAACCGTTATAGTTCCAAAATTCCTTTTTAAAGAAGTTTTAGACGTCTTTATTATGATGTGGGTTTCCATAAAAGTAACGTTAATGTATTTAAACTTTGAAAAACTAGGTAAATTTAAATGGAGAAATTAATTTTAATGGCGGTAGAATGTAACAACCAACTTATTTTATGATTTATTATTATTTTAATTAATTTAATCTTTTTGATATTTTTATATTTCATGCAACATTGAAAATAGTTTATTTTATATTAAATCAATATTTCTGTCTTTTTTTATACACAACACCAAGTTAAGAGTTCACAAAAAACAACATAAATTTCAACTTTATCTACATGGAATATCATGTTATGCTAATTTTATATAAAAGTGTGACTTTCATTGATGGATTCTACAACATGTAAGAATGTTAGTTACTAAAAAAATAATATATTTTTAATATATTATTATTTATTATGATATAACCTAGATGTAAAATTGATGATTATAGGATTAACTGACACATGAAAATATATTTTCAAATTAACTAGTTTTCTTTTAATTATTAATGAATATCAAAACCAAATGAATATAAAAGGAATTATTTTAGAAAAGACTACTTTTATGTGAAAAAGTGACTTAAATCAATAAGTCATATTAATTAAAGTTAGTGAATGATATTAATTAAATTTATATTTTTTAAATTCAATCAAATATTTTTTTTATAAACATCCAATTTATTTTATATGCATAAGATAAGATCTAACCCATTATTTCACATAAAGTCAATATTTTTATGAAGGCACTTTTACTTCATATTAATGGAGAAACTATTTTAAATTTGATTTTAGATCTTATAAAAAAACTATGTAAAAAAAATAAAACATTATATTTGAAAAATAATCATAGAAATTTGGTTAGGGTGAATTCTTGGTATTTTTCTACGAAGTTTCATTTTTTAATGAATAGTGAAAAATAATGAATTCTAATTCGAAACTGCCTTTTATAATAATTTATTTATAGTGTTAAATTATAATTTAATTTGGCTTTAAATTAAAATTATATCATTTATTTTTCAATAAATTCAATTTAGTTCTTTGTAATCAATTTCATGTTAAAATTGAATATAAAAACTTAAAAAACTTTTAAATATTTTTTAGTTTAAAAAACAGCATTATTATCCCTTCTACGAGATTAAATTAAAATTAATTTCTTCAATTTATGTGATAGTAGTTTGGAAAAATGGATTAAATTTTTTTAATCATCATAGTTTATAATTTTTAATAAGTTTAACTTATATTTTGACAAATAATATTATTGAAAGTATTTTAAAGTAATTACAATGATTAAAGTGAAATTAATCTTAACAAGGGAATAATACATAAACGTAAGGGACCAAATGACATATCCACCATTAAAACACACATTGTATTGAAATATTTGAAACATAATCCTTCCATTCATGAGTTTAATTTGTTTTGGAAGATCTTCTAGGTAAAAACGTGTGTACACCTAACGTGTTTTCATGAATTCCAAGTGTGTCATCTCCCTTCACTATAAAAGGACACCAATAATCTCTATTATTTACACCTCTCAAACCACATTGGATTAGGATAAAAATTACTAATAAACTTCCCAAAAAACCACCTTCCTCTTTGAAGCCTCCCTTTGGTCATAAATCTACTAAATGAATCTATTTGGTACAAACCAAAATGAGTTACCCAAAGAAGAGGTAACATCCTCCTTCAAGCTCCATTATTTTCTATTATTTCTCCTCCCACAAAAATATACTTATTCCATGATAATATAATAACTAAAATATCTAAAATATACTAATATTTTATTATAATAAGGGTTTGACCTACCCTTACACACACTTCCTCATAATGGGTAATGAACATACAGTTTATGTGTATAGAAAACTACTTCCTCACAAAACGCTGAATGCTAAATTTTCCTTTACCCCTATTATGGTTATGAATTATGATGTAAAATATATTTATATATGATATATATTATATTATATTTATTAAATCTGTATTCTTATTTTATTTTATAACATATACTCTTATACATTCCATCTTGTGTACATACAATATCATTGTCTGTGGACGTGTGGACTACCCTCTCCTCAAAACTATGTGATTCTTCATAGTTTAAATGTGGATGTGTTAAGGATGGTTTAAATAAAATTATACAATATATATAAAATTTTTATTTTACTATATTTATTTTATATATAAATATAAAAATATTTCATTTACTTTTTTTCTTTCAATACGATAATAAAATGGAAACAATGTTAATGCATTCGTATGACCTACCATCTCCTTAATCCATTTATTCCATTTAATCCTTCAATATTATATAGATTATTATAATACACATATAATAAATATAAATTTAATTTATATCTGGGTTTAAATTATGAAAATCATGATATTAGAATAATGACCAAAGATATAATAAATTAAGACGCACTTGAAAAACAAGGTGAATATTACCTCAAGCACAACTTTAACAATGAATTGTTAACAAAAGGGTAATATAAAGTGATAATAAAACCATATATGGTATTAGATATAATAATATGGTTTTTTTATATATTTTTAATAAACTTATATTTACTATATATGAGGTTTTAACAAGTACGATTAGAGTCAAGACACTAGGTTAGAGAATTTCATCTCAATTTTTATTTCCATGAGATAAATTCCTTATTTAGAACACATTTCTTTTGTGAAGTTTATATAACTCCCATTAATGTATTCTATGATTAATATACTAAATTTATGGGAATTTACATATCTATTTTATGATATTTCTTTCACTATTTTTATCATTCGAGATTTATCAAATCAATACAGTAACTTTGTCTCAATTTTCCTTATATGAGACACATGTTTTATTATGTGCCCATTTTCTTTTACGAGGTTTATATTATTATAATTGAAATGTTATATCTTGAATCTAATTTTTTCCTGGTATTTTTGTGTCTATCTAATTTCATATCCTTACATGGGTATTATGATTAAATGTTACAAAGTAGAATTATTTTATTGAATCAATCTAATATTCTACCATGATTGTTTATGATTATGATTTAATTGATGAAATATTATGTCATATATATCAATAAATATCATGATTTTTCATAGATTCTAGTTACTCATTTTATATCCATGTAATGATACCATTTTCCAACTAATTTACAAATAATGTTTTTAATAAAGTTTGACATTTCCTCTCATTTCTATTGAAAATATATGTTACTTGAAACCCATTATTTATAAAATTTTTGAACAAATATTTTAATATTATCATATGATCATTAAAATAAATTTTTACCCAATTTTTACCTTTTAAAGAAAATGTTTTTTAAAATTAATCTTCTTGGTGTTTTTTGGTCTAAGCACTTTTCTAAACTTTTTTACATTGAAAAAGGAATGTTTGGCATCTACAAATTTACCTACTATTCTGAAAATCATTTCCTTCAAGATTACATTAAAATATGAAAAAAATTGTTTTTAAAGAAACTTTTTACTTAATGTTTTTTAAATTTATTATTGTAAAGTGGTTTTTAATGAAAAATGTTTTCAAAAAGGTTTTACGTTGAAAAACCATTTATAATAATTTTCCAGAATTATTTATAATATTTCAAAATTTTGTTTTCAAAGAAATTGATTTAAATAATTTTGATGCTTCTTTTATTAATTTTCAAATTATTTTAAACTAAAATGGTTTTCATGATGTGATAATATTTCTTATAAGTTTTCAAGGGAAACCATCTTCAAAATGATTTCAAGTGTTCTTTCAATGTTTTAAATGTATTTTCAATGAAAATAATTTTCAAAAGGGTTTATGTTTTAAAAGAATTATTTTTTAAAGATGAAAGGATATTTTCCTCATGAAACAGTTTAAATGTATTTTTCTAATTGATTTTTCATAAAAGACAACATCAATTGGTATTACCCATGCCTTTCTTGGAAATGAGCCAAAGGATTCCATTAATATTGTTTCTCTAAATTTTTTATGTTCTAATGAAATGATGTTTATGAAAACCTGTTTTATTTCATGGGTTATACATTTATGAAACCCATTTTTCTTCCATTAGTTATATAATTTTGAAACCTATTTCACTTCAAAGGGTTATTCCAAGAAAAATTATTATTAAAACCGCTTCATTTTAAGTGTTATTCTAGGATGAAATCATTATGAAACTTATGTAGTTTACATAGGTTATGATATAATTATATGTTTATAATACACATTTCATTTCATGTGTTATGATATGATTTTTTTTCGGGTCATTATGTGATGCATGTTTTATTACCATATAGAACATGTATGTATGAGTTATTATGTGATAGGTGAGACCAATATCTCCCTCCAATGAATTGCGTAATTATGGATGAATCATGAGTATAAATGGTATGATTAAAACTGATTACATGTTCAAAATTTTATTCATGGACTAGGATACATTTCCATAAGTTTATGTGTTAACCTAATTACATGTTCACAATGTTATGTGTGAACTTTATTATGTGTTCATATTGTTATATGCGAACCTGATTACATGTTCAAAATTTTATTCATGGAACTGGTTGCATGTCCAAATATTTATGAGTGAAACTTATTACATGCTCACAATGTTATATATGAACCTAATTTCATGATATAAACATTATGTGTGGTCCTAGTTTCTTGTCCTTAAGTTTTCATGTGAACCTGAATACATGTTCACTATGTTATGCGTGAATCTGAATATTTGTTTACAACATTTTTTGTAAACATAATTGCATGTATATAAGTTTATTATGGGGATTGATTTCACTTCCTTAACATAATGTGTGAACATGTTTCTAATTATACATATTAATGATGTTATATGATGATATGTATGCAGCAATTCCATTTCTTATTCGTATGTTATTCTTTAATGAATTATGTTCTAGATTATCTTATGATTAATGTCATATAAACTAGAAAAATGTATTCAAGTATTCATGTTTATAATCATTTATATGTATGGTATGATATTAGATTGATGAAATATTTCTCTCATACCCTTATAAACAAGTTATGCTTATGTATTTCTTTTAATTACCCTAACTAAACATTCGAGCTCACCCTTTTCTTATGTTTCCTTTCCCCAAGATGTGAAGAAAGATATTCCAGTAGTATTACTAAGGGGAAGATATTTATAAAAAAATTGAATATATTTCACACAGTAATAATATTTTTGTTCCATGTTTCCAAAGGAACATAAATAATATGGTATTTGGGAATCTGTTTGTATAATATTCTAAGTATTCCACAAAATTGATTTAATGTCTTTGTATGGAAAGAAATGGTCGCTATAAAGAGGCCTCATATCATCCCACTTACTCATAACTTTGAAGCCACATTGGCTCATCCAAGATCTACCCAAATTTATCCTAAAAATACCATCTATCATAATAGAATCCTCTATTTGTGTAGAAATAAATCTAAGGAATCCCTTTGGTATAAACCAAAAGGAGTTACCCAAAGAAGAGGTAACATCTTTCCTTATGCTCTTTAGTTTTATTTTCATTATAAACCCATTGAACATCCATATTATATGCTTATATAAAATAACCAGTATACTGAATATAATTATATTTTTTAATTATAAGGTTTATAACTACACTAACAAAAACTTATATCTAATGGATAAAAAATATTCTATTTATATGAATGGAGAACTACCACCTCACGAAATGATGATTATTTGTTTTTCTATTACAAACATTCATGGAAGAGAATTATTATGGAATGTCTATTTATAATATATATATATATTAAATTTAAAATTTATTTATGCTTTTTAATTTTTTATATTTAAAATAAAATTATGCTTTACATTTTATGTAAATACAATAACATCATTTGTGGAACTGTGGTATACAGCATCCTAAAAGTGATGTGATTTGATCACATGATACATGTAATGTATAAAAGATAGTTTTAATGATACATATGTGACATAAACAAAATATATATTATATTCATTATAAAATTATATTTTTAGAAATATTATACATATTATTTTATTTAGTACTCTATCACACACTTAAAAAGTGATAACATCGTTCATGGACGTGTGGACTACTGCCTCCTGGACATGATGTGATTCCTTTTACATAAAAAGAATTAAATATAAAAGTATATATGATTAAATAAAATGTTATTTATGATGAAATTATTATTTTTTAATTATTAATATTACTTACCTTTTTTCCATAAAGATCATTGAAAAATGGGAACGTTACTCATGCATATGTACGACCTTCGGTCTCTATAACAGTAATGTTGGTTCATTTTTCATAATCATAAATAATGAATGGTTTTAATAATATAATTTATTTATAAATATGATAAATATTCCATGATTATTATTCTGTAGATGTTTTTAATGACCCCTTTTACTAGTTGACCACTTAGTTGATTTTGACACACATTCCAAATTTTGTCAAAACACTCGACGCAAACTGAATTGTTTAAGTAATCGTATAAAACATGGTAATAATTAAAATAAAATTAATTATAAAAATTAAAATTTTTACAAATAAAGTAAATAATTAACATAAGTTTATTATTCCGGAATATAAATACACACCTGAAAATTCCAACATAATGTAAGGGATTTCCCCACACTTTTTACATCTAGGAGATAAATTCCACATTCAGCACTTACTTCTTTTGTGAGGCATATCTAATTCCATTTTTGATTTATTATTTCATTAATAAATATATATTAATGGTTTTTCAAACTTTCAGTTAATGTTATTCCTTCGTGAGGATTATGATTTTAAATGTTTTAAAGTGGTATGGGACATATTGGAATATTTAAAGATTATTTTCATTAATATTTATTTTAATGATATTTAATTTTCATTCGAGGAAATTAGTTGGAAATTGTTAAATAAAACCTTTGATTTTCTTCTACTATGATTATTCATGACCATTATCAAGTAATATTACCATTTCCCAACTCATTATTAATCAAAATGTTTTTAAAAATGATTTTAAGAAGAACTAATATTATTTCCTTCTTTATTAAGAAACAAAATTCTATTCTAAAAATCATACTTTATAAAATAGTTATGAAAAATTATTTTATCCTTTTCATATGATTTATTAAATAAAATTATACACTTTTTTCTTTTACAAATGTTTTCTAAGGAATCTTCTTTTCTCATTCTGAACAAGATATTTTTCTAATATTTTTATAGTGGAAAAGAAATCTTCTTTTTACCTTATATGAAATGTATGGATTTACTAACCACCATTTCTTTCATGAATTATTCCATGTTTAAAATGTTAATTTTCAAATAAAATGGTTTTTGAAGTTATTATCAAAAATATGTTTTTTCATAAGGTTTTTCTAAACAAAATGATATTTTCTTGAGTAATGTTTTCTAAAATATATTTTTATAATATTTTAATTCATCAATGAAGAAAATAATTTATTTTACTCCACATGGGATATGTTGTATTGATAGTATCTTTATTCTTCCTTTGGATGGGATATGTTTGATTTGGATAAGGTTAGTATTCACATTCACTTCCATGATTCCTTTGTTAATCTCTTTAAATTATTCAATTTCTTAGGATCATTAGGCATTTAACATACCCTAATTATCCATTCCATTTATAATTAATAAATTCATTTCCTACACCATATATCATTTTTCCATATGGTTTTTACTTTGATAGTTATTTGATTAACTGGGGAATTATTGATAAATCAGTAATATTTATTGAATACTTGTATTTGAAAAGGCATATTATATATATTGACTATTTGATATGAGGAATGCATTAGATTGGTAATGACGGGTAGGGCCTAGGCTTTGTATAGCCCCTTGATGCATCAATAGGTTCTCTTGAGACAAATAAATTGCGCAAATTAAACAGGTGTTTATTCGGAGTTTTAAACCATCTTTTCAAAGGGTTAGACAGTATAGGTTTTCATGTTCCGTTGACATGATGTCCAATAATTATTCATTGCCTTCATTTTCATTCAGTAATTATTTACCCATGAGACTTTGGATCTACATATCTATGGTTTAATTTCAATATCAGTTCATTAATTAAAGGGCATATGTTTCAGTTTCTTATATTTCTATATTTATTTTGTCATATCTAGTCATTTTAATGGCATGTGTTTCTGTTTATTTTTATTTCCATATTTATTATAAAATTCCTTCTTAGTTTGTTTATATCATGTCATGTGTGTCCAGTTATTTACCTTTCCATTTAATTATTATTATTGATTCATTATTTCTTCTTCTATAATTCACCCTTAATGAGAATTGGAGCTCACCATTATTTTTTTTCATTTCCTGAAGAACCTAGGATGTTTACTAAGAAAGACATACAGTGATACATTTAATTGAATAAATCTATTTTATAAATAATAAAATAGTTGTATTTTAATTACTTTATTCATTTGTAATATGAGATTCATGCATGTGTCTTGTTTAGTAAGATTACTAAACACATTCTGTAATGAATCAAATTTGCTCTGGTTTTATTTTTATAAATTAATTAGGAAATTTCTGAGACTAATCATTGAGACAGAGTGAGATTTCAAGGTCCTATGTTCCCATCATGATACGATGAAAAATGTTGGATTTTTAATAAAGCGTTGGGTTAGTTTTTATTTAAAATAGTAACAAATTCAAAAAAGGATCCTGGATCAAAAATTCGAGGGCATTGTTTCATTAAGAGTAGTGACATTACCCTAGGTGAGTCTTAACATCGGCCAACGTGGGATGACTATGGATGTTATTACTTTTACATAACCATCAATAAAAATATTTTAACAAATATATATTATTTGTTATAATAGAGTATTTATTTTAAATGAATCCTTTTTCAAGAATTTAGGGTTATCCCTATAACCATATAACACCTATATGGCATGGAAGCAAACTCTCCCGATAATGAATGCCGATGAATCAAGGATCAATGATGACACTAACCTCTATTCTTTTTCAATGACTGATCCAACCACAAGGTAGGGTGTTTGATATCTTTGTTATTTCCTTTACCCTCTAAGACTAAAAATTTGAACATGAATAAACCTAGGAAAAGAATGATCCATGGTTTGTTTATTTTTTGGGATAGATAAATTCTTGAAGGGTTTTGAATGAGGATTATATTTGTGTGTTGAATTTTCCTTCATCATCTTTCTGACATGAATGGATCAAGGCCAAAATTAACAAGGAAAAGAACAGTTTTGGGTGTTCATCTGCTTTATCTCTTTCTCCGAAACTCTCCACATTCCTTGTTCTTCATGAAATATGAATAGAGGAATGTTGCACCTCTGAACCATGGTGAAACAATCCATGATCGAGGATCTGACACCACAATGACATCACAAAGGTGTGACAAAGAAGGAGGGACATGAATCACCCGAGGTAGCGGGTTGTGGTGGTGTAAGGTGGTTGCACATAATGTTTCCCAGAGCTGTGGCTTTGGCTAGGTCTAGGCAGAGGGTACAATGAATAATAGGCTACCGATAGGGTGGCTAGCGGTAAAGGCAGTTGCGACCCAGTGGCTGGGGGGCAAGAAAGGAGGAGCATGGTGTAAGATAGGTCCACCAGTAGGGTGAATTGTAGATGAGGAATAACATGATCCGATGGAGTTTGTGTGGGAACCTGCTATAGTGGAGGTTGTAGGTGTTGACTGGGGGACGTATTGGTGAGCTGTGATGTGTCATGGAGCCATGTCGAAGGAACCCGTAGTGGTGATGTCATAGGACATGTGTAGGGGATGGTATAACCACATGAAATGAGGCTTAATACCATGTTGACCAGGGGACATGGGGGAGACATGTGGTCAGGGTGGACTGCATGGACCTGGGGGTGTGAGCAAGGTGGGCTGCATCAGACGGAGTAAACTAGGCTGCAACGCAGGCCATACCAGAGTAGACAGTCCTCTCCAGTGTCCCAGAAGGTTGGGCTTAGTGGCCCAACAAGCCGGGTACATCCAAACTAGCAGGCAAGGCTAGTTTGGGTTGGACTGGACCAGGCCGGGTCAGGCCATATTACAAATATGACCATACCATTCAAATGGAATTAGGAATATTGAGATGAGTAAGTCCTTTTTATAAAATCAATGTGAGTATTTGTGAATTTTGGAATCTTACCTATTGTCTTGAAGAGTAGGTTCTCCCGGTATAAGCATGGTATGAGCAGAAATCTGCAGCTGGCTGTAATTTGTTGATTTTGTGACATGGTGACTACATGCATTGGGGAATGCATGAACCATCAATGATCCATGCACCATCAACGCTCAATTTACCATCTATGGTCCATGAACCATTTATTATCTATATGGCATCGATGCTCCGTGCGCCATCGATGCTCCATGCGCCATCGACCCTCCATGCACCATCGATGCTCCACGCACCATCCACAATCTATGCGCCATCGATTCTTCATGCACCATAGACGATCCATGCACCATCAACAATCCATGTTCCATTGATGATCCATGCTCCATCAACGCTTTGTGTGTCATCAACACTCTATGTTTCAAGGAAACTGGGATACCTATGGATTAGAACTGAAAATCATTCTCTTCGTGATTTAGAACTATAACTATGTGAGATGACTATACATTGTTTGTTTTCTTTGTGGTGTACTTAATAGTTTCCTTTAAGATTTACTTCATGTGTTTCCTTTGTGGTGTACTTCGTGTGTTTCCTTTGTGGTATTTGGGCTGTCCTTATTATTATTGTTTTACTCACCCCTATATGGGATTTTCACGCAAGTGATGTGTCTTTTATAGACAATAAATGCTTTGATACAGTTCTAGGAGGTCTGGTAAAAGGTGGTGCTTAGAGGGATAATACATACATGTTGTGTTCCTACAAATTCAGGCAAATTTCCTACACCTACCCTTCTAGTTGGGTTTTCTATAGATGAGTTTTAGGAACCTGTGCGTTCACTTGACAATCTATTTATTTTTCTAGGCTTTTATTATGACCCTATTTTCATTCAAATTTTCATACTTTCCTACTCTATGGTTGGTATCTTAGTGTATACATGAATTTTTTACTTAGTTTTTACATTTCATCATTTTGGGCTTGGATATGTGTGGGTGTATAGGTACTTAAGAAAATGCCTCCCATTTGTGGGATATACCTACTCAGTGCTAGTCTGCAACCCCTAACCTACCAGAGGCGGGCTTGGTGTAGTCACGAAATGGGATCCTCCAGGATGAGTCATGAATGAGTGGTATCATAGGAGGTTGACTCTATCTAGACAACCTAGAGTCTATGATATTGGTTTTTAGAAATAATGTGAAGTGTTTCATGTTTTGATATCAGACCAGGGACTCTAGTACTAGTACGGGGGACTATGTATCCATACACTAGTAATTTGAATCCTTCTTTTCAAATCGGTACAGGAAAAAACCAGTTGTAGGGAAGATAAATGATACATGAATCATATAGGATTTTGAGTTTGTTGTAATGTACTTCTTTAGTCAGCTCACCAAGTACACTCTATTGACTGTGGTACATCTTGATCTATTTTATGATTCATCCACAAGGACATCTGGTTAGGATTCTGATGCGTGATCATGAGGATGATCCTCCTAGTGAGGAGGCATATGTTTAGGGACTGGTACTGAAGATAGAACCTATTAGTGGGGTACTAGTGATAAAAACACACAAAGATCAGTGGTTATTACCAACATTACCAGTAAAGGATGCACATAATCTGAGTGAATTGCATGAATTCTAGTGGAAGAAACATCCCAGTTTTATGGGTGAGATATACCCCAGGTAGATGTGGATTGGCTGGAGGTAGTTACACCTCTCTTCCACCTTTTGAGGATTCCTTCAAACCAAATATATGTTCTATACACGAGGCTTCTTCAGGGCTCAATGGGGAAATGGTAAACCATAATGATCTAGACCCATGATGAGACAACTCTCTCTTAGGTATACATTGAGTGCCTATTGAGGGAGGAGTTATTTCCTGTGACATTATGCTCAATGTACAAATAGTATATTCTACATTTGTAGTAGGGAAGTCAGATAATATTGGATAACTTAGTGAGATTTATGAATCTTTCGTACATCTCCCCAAACATGGTGCGGGACCGGTTAATCAGGTCCTAGACCTCTAAGCATGGGATATGTCGGGAGATCAAGGAATCCATTGTATCCTTACATATGTTGGGGTATTGGAGCGAGCCCTAATAGTGGAGAGCTTTTGGGAAGAGTAGACACCAGTAGTTGGAGGTACTAGCATGCACCATGTAGTTGAGTCTTTAGTAGAAGGTAGCTGACAATAGATGCAAGGACCCAAGAAGGTCAATCACTCTATGGGATGACCCTAGGATACTAGATTTGTAGTGTCGAGCTCTAATGGCCGACTGAGTCAACTGAAGGACAGACTGTGTTACTCAGATAGCGGTCGGGGACATCTGGATCGAGATTTACCAACTCACCATGTGGATGATTAGTATATGGTCAGGGGACCACTGAGGTAGAGGAGGAGGAAAGAGCAGAGTGGTTCGTAGGGAGGTGTTCATGGAAGAGGAGTAGGTAGAGCAGTATGTGGTGGGTGGAGGTTCAACGTGCCACCACCACCACCACTAGGTGGTCCACCATGGGCTAAGGGAGCTAGTGGAAAGTGATGAGGCTAGATTCAAGTTATGAAGGCCTATAACCCTGATGCTCCATAGATGATTCGAGGTATGACATTTGTCTTTTAAACCCTAGATGCAGTTTTTGTAGACACATGTTCTAGTCACTCTTTTCTCACCACAGCCCTTGTTCGAGACTTGGAAATTTTAGGGGTACTATTAACTCGATCCCTACACTATGAGACTTGTACGTTGGAGATTTGAATATCACACACTGTGCAGTGTTTTCATAGAGATGGGACCCAGTTTTTCATTGGTGGTGAAAATGAAACACATCCAACATAGGACATACATACAGATAAGAGTGTGAATCCAATTACTCACTAGTTGTCTAGCCTCACCCAATGTACAGTGGATGATAGGATTCCAAAGTTTCTTGTAGTGGAAGTAGAGTATAAGGATGTCTTTTAATAGGATTTTATTGTCTTACATACCCATTAGGTGGTAGAATTCAGTATTGACTTGTACCTTGGGACAACACTAATATCTACACATACATATTAGATAGCTCCCATGGAGCTTCGTGAGTTGAGGGTACAACTTGAGGAGTTTCAGAGGAAGGGATCCATGAGACCCATTATTTCTACATGGGTAGCCCCAGTTTTGTTTTCCAAGAAATAAAATGATAGTTTGAGATTATTTGTGGAATTCTCACACATGAAGTAGGTGACCGTGAATAATAAGTATCGACTACTAAGGATAGGCGACCTCTTTGATCACCTTAAGGGAGAGAGGTAGTTATAGAAGATAGAATTCAGATATGGATATCACTTTCTTCATGTACGTGATGAGGGTATACTGAATATAGCCTTAAAATGTAAGTATAACCACTATGAGCACTTTCTGATTCCATTTGGCATGATGAACACCTCGACAATGTTCATTGGACTCATGAACAAAATCTTCTAGCCTTACTTGGAAAAGTTTATTGGGGTCTTCATTGATGACATCTTAGTATACTCGAAGTCCGAGGAGGAGAACATGATTCACTTGAGGATGGCCATGGACACACTCAGAGAGCACCGGATTTATAGAAATATCTCTAAGTGTTAGTTCTATATTCGGGGGGTCCATGTTCTGGGACACATTATTTGATAGGTTGAAGTTGCATTGGATCTAATGAATATTGAAGTGGTTCTTTCATGGGACCCACCAAAGGATGTTTCCAAGGTGTGGAGTTTCCTGGTAATTTTTGGGTACTAGCAGAGGTTTGTACCTGACTTTTACAAAGTAGAATCACCCTTGACGACCTTGACATGCAAGGGGAAGTCATTTGTGTAGACAAAGAAGTGACAAAGGTTATTTCTAGGGATGATACATAGGTTAAAGAGTGCTACCATCTTGGGACTAGCATAGAATCATGTCAATTATTTAGAGTTTTATGACGCATCTGGGACCAAGATTGGTTTTTTTATGTAGGCGAAATCTGTGATTGCCTATAGTTCACACCAGTCGAGGAAGCATGAAAAGAACTACATGACCCATGATATTGATATTACAGTGTTAATCTTTTCATTGATGATGTGGAGACACTACATGATGGGCTAACAATTTACCATCAACTCTGACCATAAGAGTCTCAAGTATATCTTCTCTCAGAAGGACATGAAATTGTGACATAGAAGATGGGTGGAGTTCCTCCATGACTATGACATTGAGATTATCTATACTCTAGGGAAGGGGAACATAGTGGTGGACACTCTCATCAAGAGATCCAACTTACAGTTGATGAATGAGGTGTCAGAGCATTTGGATTCCTTATAAATATCTTTTGGGGTTGGAGATGGAGAAGTTTACCTTCAGTCGATGCTTATCACCCCTCCAATCTTACAACTAGTCAGGGAGGCACAACTTGGAAATATCGACTACAAGACCCGATGTGCTCTGTTTAATGTGGGGAAATCCCCTGATGAATATTGAATAGGTGGTGAACACAACGTTCTTTTTTGAGGGTGCACGGTGGTCCTAATGATGTTCTGGGAGGCGTTTCTATGGGAGATCCACACATACCCTTTAGAGGTACATCTGGGTGTGGAAAAGATGTACCAAGGCCTCCGACGTTTACTCTAGTGGATGGGGATGAAGAAGGTAGTGGAAGAGATCATTTCTCGATTCCTCACATGGTAGGAAGTAAAGGCTATGTACCATATTTCAGCGGGATCTACCAAAACACATGATGTTCTAGAGTGGAAGTGTGATGGGATATCGAGGGTCTTAATCCTAAATTTAACCTAGAATTCTAGGGGTCATGATACCATCTGAGTGATTTTTGACCAACTCACATAGTCATCCAAACTCCTACAGATCCATGAGCAGTTTTCAATAAATATTTTGGGATGCCTCTATGTGCATGGCATATTTATACTTTATGAAGTTCCATAAAAGTTTTTATCATACCGTGATACCCGTTTTAGATCATGTTTATAGAAGGAATTATAGGTTTCTTTTAAGACTCAGTTGTTCTTGAGCATAGTGATTTATCCCCAGATGGATAGCTAGACAGAGATGACCATCCAAGTTCTTGAGGACATGATACATGATTGCATTCTTGACATTATTTATAGTTGGGAGGATCAACTACCACTAGTGGATTTTTCATACAAAAAAATGTATCACTCTACCATTATAATATAACTATTTGAGTCCTTGTATGGGTGACCATGCAGATCACCACATTTCTAGAATGAACTAGGAGAGTCAGCAATAATGGGTCTAGAGTTTTTGTGGGATACCACTGAGAAGGTAAAAATCATCTAGAAGAGGATGTGGACATCACGTAGTAGGAATAAGTTGTATATTGATATGATATGGTGTCATATGGAGTATGATGAGGGATACAATGTATTCCTTTGGGTCTCTCCTTGACTAGGAATAAATAAACTTGGCTAGGGAGGAAAGTTATCTATGAGATACATCAGCCAAATTTAAATTCTGAGAAGAGTTGGAGAGGTTTCATAACACCTAGATCAACCCTTGTAGTTGCACAGAGTGCGTGATGTCATCTACATGTCATAGATAAGGAGGAACATGCATGATGCATCACACATCATCGATTGGGGAAAGCAAGAAATTGACGATGGGGTGACTTTTGTGGAGTACCATGTAGAGATCGAGGATCTACCAGAGCAAATCATTCATGGTTGGTCGATTCCTATAGTTCACATTCGGTGGCATTGGATGAATCTCTAGAAGAGCACTTGGGAGCGGGAGGCTAGTATTCATGCTTAGTACCCTCAACGTTTTGTTGAGTAGCCCTTTTTTTGGATTCTAGGGATGTAAATCCCTATTGGGGGAGAAAGTAATGAATAATATTTTCTCTAGTTATATTTTTATAAATTAATTGGGAAAATTATAAGACCTGGTGTTGAGTGGGTGTGAGATTCTAGGGCCTAGTGGGCCCAGAATGATATGATTAAAAGTGTTAGGTTTTCAATAATGTAGGCTGTCAAATTTTATTTAAAACAGGAATAACTTTTAAATGGGTTCCCAAATCAAAAATATGAAGGAACTATTGTGTTTAGAGAAGTGCCTTTTCCCTAAGAAGGGCCTAACATTGACCAGTGTGTGTTGAATGTGAATGCTATAATTTATACATTACCATCATTAAGAATATTTTAATAAAAATATTTTATTGGATGCAGAAATGTTTTGTTAATGAAACCATTGTTAGGAATTCAGGGCTATCACTATAACCTTTAAATTCTTCTAAGGCATGGAAGGAAACTCCCCTGATGATGAATGCCATCTTATTGATGATTGAAGACAACACATAGCTCCTTTCTTCATTAACAACTGATCCAACCCTGAGGTAGGGTGTTTTATCTCAGTGATTTCCTTTCCCCTTTTAGATTAAAATGGAGAACATAGACCAACCCACAAATAAGTTGATTCATGGTTGGTTCATTCTAATAGGATGGATAACTTCGTTTTGGGTTTTCAATGGGGATAAGATATGTGTGTTGAATGTTTCCTCGTTATCCTCCAAACATGAATAGATCATGTTTTAAATGAACAAATCCATGATCCATTATTTGGGAATTCATGTTCATTATCTATTCTCCGCAAAAATATCTATGTTCCTCATTCTTTATGAAAAAAATAGAGGATCATTGCACCTATGAATCGAGGATAAATTATCCTAGACCAGGGATCCGACAGAAAAACGACATCGAAAATGTGATACAAAGAAGGAATGGTTCAAATCACCTCAAGTAGTGGGTTACAGTGGAAGACAACAATGATCGGAGTAGTGGCTCTAGCTCAGTCTAGGTAGAGGGCGCGAAGAATAGCAACCTACTAGCATGGTGTCTAGTGACAAAGGCAACAACAGCCTGGTGGTGGTGGGCTAGGCCAGGCGAATTGTGGAGCAAAACGGGGCCATCGATATGATGGCTAATGATGGAGGTAGAAGGTAGTCCGTCATGGACCTCGTGGGAGACCATGGAAGTAGAGGCCGCATATGGTGACTGGGGGCCATATAAAGAGGCCGTGGTGGCGAGATGATGCTCCACTCAAAGCCATGTTGAAGAAACCCACATCAGCAATGTTGTGGGATGTATGGTGGTGACTGGACATCTATGTGACCTAGGCTCGAAGCCTCACTGACTGGGTGACATGGGGGAGCCACAAGGTCAGGGAAGACTGTGTGGACCAGGGGGTGTGGTCAAGGAACTATTCATTTAGAAAAGTAAATGAGCCCACATTGTGGGCTGGACCAGAGTAGCTGGGCCTCCCTAGGGGCATAGTGCCCCAACGAACTGGGTCAGGTTGTTCAGACATTTTCAAGTCAGATTTGGACAAGACCTAGGTCAGAGAGTTTTAGAAAAATGACTTTATCCTCCACATTGTCTTTCTATTTGATGATCCCTTTATGATTTTTGGACCCTTGAAATGATAAGGTACTATTGAGACACTTTAAGTGAGCCTTTTTTAAATTTAAAATAAGAACTATTGGTTTGAGGAGTGGGTTCTCATAGTACAAGTGCACTATGAGTAGAATTCTGCGGTTAGCTGTGACATGGTGACTCTGTGACTTGGTGACTATGTGACTTGGGGGAATCATGACCATCTATGCTCCATGCACCATCTATGATCCATGCACCACTAATACTTCATCTTCCATCAATGCTCAGTGGGCCATTGATGCTTCATGCACCATTTATGCTCTGTGCTCCATCGACGTTGTAGGAACCATCAACACTACGAGCACCATCTACACTCCGTGTTCCATAAAAATTCCATGTTCCATTGATGTACTATGTTCCATCGACAATCCATGTGCCATTGAAACTACGTTCTCCATCGACACTTCATGTTTCTTGGAAACTGGGTGATCTATGGACTACAACAGAAAATCCTTCTTTTTGTTCTTTAGACATATACCTATGTGAGGTGACTATACTTCATGTATCTCAATTTTGATATACTTCATGTTTTTCCTTTGTGGTTTATATTCTATGTTTCCTTTTTGGCATACTATATGTGTTTTCTATGTGATTTTAGTGTGTCATACTGAGTATTATTTTAGTCACCCCTGTATGGGATTTTCTAGCATGTGACATGTCTTGGGTATACGATCGACGCTTTGAAGGGGTTATAGGTGGTCCAGGAACATGTAGTTCTTAGAGAGATAAGACAGACGTGTTATTTTCAAATGACATTAGACAACTATCCTACACCTACCCTTCTGGTAGGGTTTTCTGCAGATGAGTTTGAGGAACGTGAGAATCAACTTGAAAAAATATTTCTTTTTGTGGGCATAGATTCTAGCCCTATTTTATTTCTAGTTTTCCTACTGTTGTACTATATGGTTGGTATATTTGTGTATACATGAATTTTTCACATAGTGTTTTTACATTTCAGTATTTTGGACTTGGAGATATGTGCATGTGTATAGGTACTTAGGCAAATGCATCTCATTTTTTGGATATGCCAAATTAGTTATAGTTCCCAATTCCTAGACTATCATAGTAGAGCATGGGTTAGTCATGGAATGGGCCCCTCTGGGATAGTTCATGACACTTTTTTCTTTTGGGAAACAATTTTCTTGTATATTATGAAAATATTATGGTAGTTGACACAAGAACCTAGCTTTCATGGGTCGATTCACTATAGTTGGTATCAAAGAAAGTTCAATAGAAATCTTGAGAACTATATTTATGAAAACATTTATTAGATAACATAAACCTAAGGTATAATTTGAGGGTATGTATAGAATAAAATATTAGAATTTTGGCAAGGTATAAATTATGTGGGTATTCTGTGAAATACATCCTTATCTAGAAAATACACATAGATATGGTTCGGATACAGATGTACCTAAGAGTACGAAATCTAATAAGGTGGGTCTATCCTGACATGATGTAAACTGGTACATGAAAACATGCCATACTAAAAACCTTGTTTGAAACTCTTGGAGGATATGCTTAGGATAATTATTATTTTTCTTTGAAAACCATAATGATGGATTTCAATACAAATTGAATGGACTAAGATAAACTCTGTACTATGGATGGAACTATGTGAAAATAAATTGATGAATTATGTATGAATTATATTTGTGCTGAAAATCTTAGTTAAATAGATATTTAGTGATTAACATATTATAGTGATGTCCATCATATTAATTTTGGAAATTATATTAATTTTATTTTAGAAAAATAAAACATGAATGATGGGAGAAAACTGGTCAAATATGAAAGGACATGAGTCTTGAACCCCTGACTGAATGATAATAAGTGTTTTGAGCCTTCCATTTGACTACGTGATGTCTTGGATTATATATCATTTTTTAATCAAATAATTTGATGAATAAACATTAGTGATAAAAGAATAATTTTTCTTTTTTGGTTTAGAGATTAATTTACATACCATATTAGTTTTGGAAAATATTTAGAGACATAATGTAATAATTTCCACTCTTCTATGATCCATAATATGCTTAAAAAATGTATTTTAGTAATTTATGAATCAAAATTATGTTTTAGAATAATTGGAAAACGGATCAAAGAACAAAAAAAGATGAAGTTGTCATTATATATATATCATGTAATTATATTTCTTTATATTCATAGGTAGTAAAATAATTACCCAATATTAGGAAAATGACATAGAAATAAAATTTTCTTTTAATACCAAAATTTTTATTGAACCGATGGTCTTTTAAATCATCAAATATTTATGGATTTGAGGCCCTCAACATTACATTGATATTTAAATTGTTTTTTTTGAGTAACTTAGTCCGTACATATAAATAACTAATATTTTTTTCCATATACGTATCTCTACTTTCCACAAATGTTCTTCAAATTAGAAACCTATTTATATGTTAGTTCATGTAACCTTTGTACATCCCATTACATCTTTTCTAGAGGGATTTTTACAAACCCTTAAATGATGTGTAATTTTATTATAAAATTATAAAAAATATATTATCAATATTGAGTTTAAATTATGAGGATTATATTTAATTAATATGGGAAGAATTTAATGCCCTGAAAATCTAAATTAAGAACATTGTATTCGATAGCGTATATGACACACAAAACCAAGCACATTAGGAAAAATAATATACTAAATATTATAATATATCAGCTATTTAAAATAAATTTAATATAATTTATAGCGTGATATTTATGGGACACTGAGTAAGCATACTTAACAAATAACAAAGATTTTATTCAATGTCTTGCATTACATGCAAGTATTATTTTTACCAAATAAAAATATATTATTGAATTATTATTAATTAATAGTGAAATAAATAACCAACATATTAAAATAGAATTTATTAATATAAATAAATAACATTTGAAAATATATGGTTCACACAAATATTAAATAATTTTATTTATTTCAAATTAATCAGAAAATAAAATAAAAACAAATTGAATATAATAGGAATATTTTTATAGAAAACTATTTTATGCTCACAAAGCTGTATTATACTAATAAATTAAATTAATTATAATTAGTGAGTGATATTAATGTAATATATATATATATATATATTATATTCAATCAAATATTATTTGATATTCATCCAATATATTTGACAGAAATTAGATAAGAACAAACCAAATTTTTTATATAAACACCTATATTTTTATAATGGCACTTTTAACACCTTTTAGTGGAGAACCTTTTTTAACTACATTTTTAGAACTTTTATAAAAATAAATTTTCAATATAAACATAATATTTTAAGGAAAGAAAAAGAAAAATTTGGTTTGTTTATTAGTACATTCTTTTGTGAAGTTGTAATTTTTATTGAATAGTGAAAAATTATTATAATGCTCCAAACCTAGTTACCCAAAGTAGGTGCATTATTAAATTACATTGGAATTATCACAAGAGATCACATCTCGAAATACTGATGTGTTTAGTAGCCATGTGAGTACTAGATACATACATAAGTTTTAAATTACATCATGAAATAATATAAAAAAAGAGTGTGTCCCATTTGAACACACTCATATCCTTTGGCATATCCATGTAGTTTACTAATGATATATTTATTCACATATTGGAAAAAATAAAACATAGAAATGAGTGAGCATAGATGCTCAGAAAGGATAATAATATAGTGGAAACTTTTATGAATAAGCATAAACATTTAATGAATTGTATCAGACTAAAACAAAATAATTTTAAACATAAATTTCAGCATAATATGGAAAATATAAATAAAATAATTCCATTTACATATTCACCTGGATATTATACTAGTTGAATAATCAAATGTAATATCAATAGCTAATTTCATAATGATAGAATGCATAATGCTAGAATTCATAACCACATAGTCAAGGCCTCATGCCAAGACTACAAATAATATTTTCTCAAGGGCTTGTGACAAGACAGTAGTTTATCTCATGATACCTACTGATGCATCAAAGATCTATAGAGGGCTCCACCCGTCACTCACTAAGTCCAATTAATTTCTCATATGAAAATGTTGAAACATAATATAAACATTCATATTAAAACAAGCATACGAAATGTTAATACTTTTACCATAAACCACGAATGGTATAAAAATAACACATCTATAGTCAAACATATCACAAATCCTTCAATACAATATGGAATATTGAATCATAACAATTCAACTTCAAACAAACGTAAAATCTAATGGAGGATGTCAACATTGATGAAATCAATCACAAAACTATTTGAGTTAAACATTTCATTCTACATTGAAATCATTAAAAAGTAAAGGAAAAATTTATTTGAAAAATATTTTTATAATCTTGTAATGGAATCTTCAAAGGTGATATCCTGGAGGAAAATATGCACACCCTCTGTATAAGTTAAAAAAAAATTAATTCCTTAATTTGTCGAAAAGGTCATAACATACCATGTTTGGAAAGAGACAGAAAGATCCTTTTCAAACAATTTTATTAAAATTCAACCAAGGGTATAAATGACTTGAAACCATATTAAAGTAAATAGTGAAAATATTTTGAAATACATTTTTAAGAAACTCTGAAGTGGATGATAATGAGGTCCCACTAGATACTCACATATAAACAACCTCAAATAATAAAGAGATTGTGAAATTTAACCATTACCTTGTAATTTTCCTTGGATGAGGATACGTTAACCTCTTATATAATGGTGAAATCATTGTTAATAAATTATACAAGAAGCACATACATAAATATGATATCAAATATGATATTCAAATATTATTTTGTTAATGATATTTCAGTAGTATTATAGTTTCAGGTGTTAATTGAATCATTTTTCTTTATATGTTTTTTATGTAAGTCCTATTTGTTAGGGATAGGATGTATTTCATTCAAATCAAGAATGATATTATGTTATGAAATTTTTTTAATCATAAAATGAAATTTATTCAGGAACGGTTACGATGGGGAATGAATCTCATCACATTCATGGAGACAGTAATCTGAATGTACTCACGAGCGACAATATCATTCTATCAATAGTGAAATTGTATGTAATTATAAGATATGTCATATATAATGAATCATTAAAATATTATATTTATTATTTACATCAATTATACACATTATTATACCCATCCAAATAATTAAGTGTTGAATGACAAACTACATCACGGCGTTGAGACGATAAGCCGTACGTACAAAAGTATGGTGGCTTTTTCATTTATAGGATGAATAGAATAATGAACATGGTTTTAAAATATTTATAATAACATAACAATATGTATAAGGTACTATATTTATTATTTTGGTATGGAAATAACAAAGAAAAAGGAAGTGGAAGAAGAAAATAACTTTGAACAAGGTGATGAAATAATTACCTCTTCTTCAGGTTCTTCCTTTTGATTTGATCAAAATGGAGCCTTAGGTTGGCTTTCTGATCAATGTATGTATTATAGGTAGATGTGATGGTAGTTTGGAGGAGATTAGAGTAGGGGTTGGCCGAGCCAAATTGATCCAGAGGTGTGATTTTGATAGAAGGGGATGTACCCTTTTAAAAGAGATGCGAGGGTCACTTTAGGAAAAACTTAAAATATTATTTTATTATAAAATAATTTTCTGTTTATAATGGATATAAAAGGATCTATTTAGAGACTAAGGTGAGGATGGGTCAAAATCCTTTCAACCAATAGGTTTTAGACAAGTTTAGTTCACCATTTTAACCTTATCTTTTAGATTTAACTTTTAGAAAAATAGTTTAACTTTTACAATGTCTTCTTGTATATATATATTACATGGTTAATAAAATTACTATAAAATTCCAATAGAACCCCAAGAGGTTCATTAATGAAATATATATCATTATAATATCCCTTTGGACTATACTTATTTTTTTAGGTATATTATATTATTTAATAATATAGTATTTGTCTTAAAAACTCATTTATGTCAATTTTGACACTATTTAGTATTTAGTTTTTGTGAATGTCAGAAAAACATGATTACTTATAATTAAATACATTAAACCGGTCATAACATGTCATATTAATCTAGAAAATTCATGTAAGGCATAATAATTCTCAATTTACATTTATTTTTATATTTATAGTATCAAATAGTTTAATCATTCATTAATAAGGTAATTACTGCATCATCATTGTGTCATAAATAGATTTAACTATTTAATGTCTAAAAATTATAAATAAAATATGATTATGTAGGAAGTATTACAAGATTTCTAATGAATATTTATAGTCTAATTTATCTTTTGTATAAACTTATATTAAAATTGTTTTAGTTATTAAAATTTTAATTGAACACTTTTAACTCTTCTTTAAATAAAATTATAATAAACATCCTAATGTAATCCAAGTGGATCAAAGAGGATCATATTTTATTCCTATGGTTTATTTTGATTTAAATACACTTATCCAATAGAATTATGAATTGTAGTAGGGTAATTATAATATCATGTTTTCCTTTAATTACTCTATGTACTTTCAACAGTGGTAAATAAAATTCAAAAGTTACTATTCACAAAAAACTATTTTCATCTTATTGATCCAGATTTTACTTACTAATGTCAACTGAGTCTCTCAGATTTATGAAATTAAATTCATAGAAGTAGTAAAAATATGTTTTATGAAAATTTGTAAACGTCTAAAAAAGGTTTGTAAAAGACATTAAAAGTTCAATAAAATTTTATATATCAAATCTTATTATAAAATGACTCAAATGAATTAAATTATAAAAATATTAATATTATGTATCTATTTTTACATTAAAATAAATTTTATTAAAAATAATAATTATTTAAATAAAAGTCTGTTTTAAATGATAACGAAGTGTTTTTCACTATTCATCGAAAATTGATGTTTTCAAAAAAATACTAAAAATTCACCATAAGGTAATTTTGATATTCCAAATACAAAAATGAATTCAATTAATAAAAATAAAATTTATACCATTTTAAAAAGTGGGTATTACTATTCATAACTACTTTTAAAATGACTAGTTTTATTTTTCGTGGTGTGCTAGAACTCGAAGTTGCGTACAATGCAAGCTATTGTATTATTCAAATAGAATCATACTATAGAAGATTGGGGTGTTACATTATTATGTCCTTCAAATAATTTTTCCTTGAACTTTATAGATTATTACTATATAAAAAGAATTGGGTGGTTCTTCATCATATGTTCCTCAGGTTTCCAGATTGCCTTTTCCATTTTATGATTTCTCCATAGAAATTTTACCCGAAGAGTCATCTGGTTTCTCAACAATTGTTCTCTAGTATCTGGAATTCTGATTGTCTCTTCACAATAAGAAAAATTGGGTTGTAGTCCTAATTATTCATAGGTGAGTACATGCATTGTTTCAGGCATGTATTTTCTCAATAGTGATATGTAGAACACATCTTGAACTTTGGAGAGGCTTGGAGGCCATTCTAAATGGTAAGCTACAACTCCAATTTGTTCTAGAATTTCGAAAGTTCTGATGTACCTGAGACTTATTTTACCCTTCTTGGAAAATCGTATAACACCCTTCCATGTAGATACCTTCAAGAAAACATGATCTCCTTCTTCAAACTCCAAATCCTTCCGTCGTTTATCGGCATAACTCTTTTTCCTACTTTTAGATGCTTTAATGAGGGTTTGGATAATCTTCACCTTTTTCATTATTTCCTCAAAAAGTTTTGGGACAATTTGTTTTATTTCACCAACATCATCCCAAAAAGTTGGTGGGAGACATCTCTTTCCGTATAATGCTTCATATGGTGCCATCTGAATACTTGAATGGAAGCTATGGTTATAAGAAAATTCTACCAGAGGTAAATACTTATCCCACATGCCTTGAAATGGGGATCACGATCAAAAACAATCGATAGGGGTACTCCTTGAATTATTACTACTTCTTTAATATATAGTTTTGATATATGTTCAAGTGGAAAATCTTCTCTTATTGCATGAAAATGTATAGACTTGGTAATATGACCAACAATAACACATATTACATCATTCCTTCTAGGAGTCTTTGGTAGCCCCAATAAAAACTCCATTGTAATATCATCCCATTTCCACTTAGGTATGGGAAGAGGTTTCATGACTCCTCTTGAATGTTGTTGTAACATCCCAAGTAAGTAATGAATAATAGATATTTTTATCTATGTCTTTTAATGATTAAGATAGTGTTATAGAGGCTTAAAATAAAAATAGATACAATCTTATGCATGGAATACACTAATATTCTTAAAAGATTGTTTCACTGCCTTTTGATGGAAAACAATTTTTGAATCTATATTTTGACAATTTTATATTCTATGTTTGTCAAAATAAACTTATCCTTTATGATTGGGACATCAAAATTTACCTTGTGTGAATTTTTGGTAATTTTCTGACAATGTTCATTTTTTAATGAATAGTGAAAAATACTGCATTTTACATCAAAACTGCTTTTTAATCTAATTTATTTATATGATTAGATTATGTTTTGAATTGGTTTTGAAGTGAAATTAGAATATATTTTTACCATTTTATCCAATGGTGGTCATTGGAATCAATTTCACTTTGAAATTAGACTTAAACTGGTGTCAATCTTTTGATACTTATTGTTTTGTAAAAACACGCTATTTGCTCTGGCAGCGGGAATTAATTATTAAATTAATTAATGTGACTTATATGATTTGAATTTTGTAAAATAGACTTCATTTTTGAATTTGGAATATCAAACATAGCTTAGGGTGAATTTTTGGTAATTTTCTGAAAAACTTCAATTTTTGATGAATAGTGAAACCACTAAGTGGTAATCAAGCAAACTGATTTTTCAGTTAAATGAAAGTTTACCAGTAATGTGTACTGAATTTTGAAAATCCGACATACATGGTTGTCATTGAGAAGTAAAATGGTGTTCAATGAGATTAAAATAATTTTTTGGTGAATAGTAACTTATTAAGTTCTTAATCGCGATTAGTGGTAATTAGTGTAGTTTAAGGTATAAATAATGATTTAATAATATGAAATGACCTAGACACATGTCCCAACCTTATTGGTTGTGTCATGGCCGACCAAGAAAAGCCATGTGTCAACTTGGGGACCCCATAGAGACACTTTGGTTTGGAAATGACATAAATAACTTTTTATTAAATGTTAAAGTAAAAAATGACACAAACAAGAGATGTTTTACAAAAACAATTTTTACATGGGGTTATAAAGATCTGATTTTTGCTTATAAATAGTCATTGGAAAGATAAAATAATTTCCTACATCATAGTATTTTTTTTATGATTTTTAGACATTAACTAAATTAAATTATTTATGACATAATAATGATGCAGCGATGACATCATTATTTGACGATTTAAATAAAATGGAAAGATAATATAAAATCTATGAACTACACATGTACAAAACCAATTGGATGAGTTGATTTCGAACCCTTATCACCTTAACCACGAATTATATCAATGTGGGACCTTTTAAAACCTAAAAACATTTTCAAATAAAGTAATATTTCTTTACTTTCCAAAAGTGCCCCTCCTCTCCTCTTATAAAAGGCCCCCACCTCTACCTCATTTCACACACTCCTCAAGCCTTTGGCTCGGCCAACCCCTGCCCATTTACTCTCTCCACATCCCTCTCCTCATCCTAGAGGATTCCCTTTGGTCAGAATCCTTTCAAAGGAAGCCTTTAGTCTCAAATCAAAAGGAGTTACACTTTTAAAGGTAATTCATTCTCTCATGTTCATTTGTTTTATTTTTCTTCTCCAACCCCCTAAACTCTTTTTATTTACTTATTTTGTAACAACACCAGTATCTTAAATATACAAGGATGTTGTTATAATATTTATTTGAGCTACACTCTCACACAACTACATCAAATGGTTAAAGAACAAACGGTTTCCGTGGATGGAGAAATTCTGCCTCCCGAAACGATGATTGTTCAACACTCATTTAACACCTTCAAAGGTGGCCATTATGATGTCACTATTTTTATATATGATATATAATATGTTTATGTTTTCCTTAAGCTTCTGTGTTTTTCATTTTTGGCATACCTTTATGGTTTCCATTATGGGTAAACACGATATCTTCATTTTAGGAAGTGCGGACTACCGCCCCCAGAAAGTGATTTGATTCATTAATACCATATGTGGGATGTGTAAAGGATAAAGTTAATGATATTATATATGTTATTATACTGGAATTATAATATACTCTTATATCATTATGATTCCATTCCAGAAAATATGAAATAGAAATGGAAGTAGCGTTCATGCGTACGTACGGCTTACCGTCTCCATGAACGGTGCATTTCATTTCTTACCTCTAAATGATTATGTAATATTATAAATGCATGTATGTACTGGATATATATGACATATATGCTATCTACATCATGAATACCATTCTGTATATAATTAACCTTTGACCAAATTAACAACATGTAAGTGTAAGAAGTCTATTTTTGACTTAAGAACCAAATACCGACAAAATGAACATTATTAACATAACTGATTACATGATGTTCATAACATGGTATAAAAGGAATAATGAACTTGAAAAAGATTCATAAGAAAGTAGAGATTAACTCAAGTTTATTATTCAGGAGATTAAAGAACGGTCAGGTCAAGTCGGATACGAGGTATGGGACTTCATCTCAATCTCCTTTCGTTGAGGCATATTTTATTTTATACACAAATTTCTTTTATACGGTGTATAAACCACTTTGACTTTTACGTTTATTCAAAAGGAATCTTTTTTATAATAAGCGTTTACTAAAAGACAAAAGGGAATGTTTTTGTCGTACGTATGCGGCGACAACGACTTCTCCGCCGTCGTGACCGTTATTTGAGTTTCGGCTTCCTCTATAAGCCATACCTTTTTTTTAAAACGAAAAATAAATACCATGTTTTACTTTGGTATTGAAAATGGTTTTCATAATGTTTTTATTATATCAATGTGTTGTATTGATATCTCGTGATTGAAATGTGGGAATGTTATGTTTCCTTTATGCATGTTTTATGTGATATGATTATGTTATGGTTCTTGGGAATTATTATGAAGACGGGTGGTTTCGTGATAAACTAAGGGCGGGTGAGCCCGATATAGCTCTCCAATTCATTGGGTAACGCGAAGGAGTGAAACGTTAAGGTTTCACCGAAGCGATTTAGGAAATATACTGTGATGGGTATTCCAAACGTAACCAAGAGGGTTACTCCCTACGTAAGAATGTTATGAATGCCTCAAGTTACCTTTATGTCTTATGATTTCTATGATTTATTCATGATTTTATGAGGTATGTTAAAGTTCTTATGTTTTATGGGTAAAGTATGATTTCATTCTTATGTATATATGAACTCATGTTTCCTTTCCATGTTTTTTTATAACCCATACTGAGTTTTTATGCTCATCCCATGTTTTTGAAATGTTTTTCACAGGTCAAGGGAAAGGTACATGATAAGATGATAGAGTCAAGGATGTGTCAAGAAATAATCCATGTTTTATTTTAAATGTGTTTCCATTGATGGGAATGAAGAATACTATCTTTATGTAACCACTTTGTTTATATGTGGAATGTAATGCATGTTTAATGATCTAATTCTCTAAAACTCTAAACCCGAAAAGATCCTCAATGTGTAATCTTGTAATAACTCAAGATTAAGTAAGGTTTAAGGCTAGGGCCTTATAGTTGGTATCCGAGGTCGGTTTAGATAACTTTAGGAGTTAGAATTCTATTAAATGATTATCCAAAAATATTTTTTTTCGAAATGATATAGCATTTAAAGATTACCATGTTGCATCATCTAAGACATGTTTGTTCAGAATGGTTTTCCACAGAGGAAACAGGGAAGCAGTGCTAGGAAGGCATACAGAAGGAAATAACCTTCCGAATCAGCATCCTGAGATGGTCGGAATTGGAACTAAACAGTTTTTTGCAGTAATGGCGTAGTTGACTCAAGCGATAAATGGCGGTGGTATCCATGCACGAGATCAGCCAGATCAACCGCAGAGGAACATGTCAGTGGTGGAACATTTCATGAGGCAACATCCACCATCATTCAGAGGATCATCTGACCATGTGCTAGCTGAAGGGTGGATTAAAGCACTGGAGAAGATTTTTGATGTCATGGGGTGTTCAGATAATCAAAAGGATAGTCTTGCTATTTACCGTTTGGAGGGTGAAGCAGATCAGTGGTGGTCTATGGTTAAAAATATCAAGGACGCCGATGAGATTGATGCTCTTGACTGGGATGAATTCAAAGGTATGTTTCTTGAGAAGTATTTTCCTAAGGATGTTCGACTTAGGATGGAAAAGCAATTTTTGGAATTGAGGCAAGAAGAAGACTCAATGGCTGCCTATGAAGAAAGGTTCACTCGATTGGCAAGGTATGCTCCAAATTTTATCCGAGACCTTGATAGTAAAATCAATCGTTTTTACTCAGTATTAAAGCCAAAATATCGAAGGGCATTAGCTTCTCGTGAGTTTAAAAGTTATGAAAAGCTTGTTCGATGTGCTGAGAAGGTGGAAATGGAGTTTTCCGATGACCAAGTGTTCTATAACAACCAGCAGAAGAAGAGACCGAGGTGGCAGGAGAAAGGTAAGAATTCTTCAAAAAAGTCTGATGGTAAGAGAACTAAGTTTCCAGTTTGTGATAAATGTGGCAAAAGGCATGCTGGGGAATGTCTTCTTAATTCTGGGAAGTGCTACCGATGTGGTAAGATGGGACATAAGGATCGTGATTGCACTGAAAAGGATCAAGGTGAAGGTAAGAACAAATTTGATTTACAGTTAGTGAAATGTTATAAGTGCAATGAGATGGGTCACTATGCAAACGAGTGTCCGACAAGGAGCTTGAGTGATGGGAAGCAGTTAGACTACAAGCAGAAAGGGGTGGTGAAATCCTTTGCAACTATTTTAGCAGATGCCGGGCCATCAAATGAAGTGGTATCAGGTACTTTGTTTGTTTTTTCAGATCATGCCAGTGTGTTGTTTGATTCGGGGTCTACACATTCTTTCATCTCTGAAACCTTTTCTAGTAAACTGGGAATACCATCTCAAGAAATGACTCCTGAACTTTTGGTAAAAACACCTGGGGGGAATGTTGAGGCAAAAAGAATTTTTAAGAATCTTCTTATCCTTATCTGTGGAAAGAACCTACTTGCAAACCTTATTGTTTTACCTCTAGTAGAGTTTGATGTTATCCTGGGTATGGATTGGCTCTCTATTTACCATGCTAATATTGACTATAGAGCTAAAGAAGTTTCTTTTTAGAAAGACTTTCAGTTTGTTTACAAGATTGAACCCTTACTTTTGATAACATATCAAGAGGCCGAGAAACTTGTAAAAGATGGAAATTAATGTTACCTTGCACACATCGTTGAAAATAAAGGAACTGTTCAGATTAATGATGTGCCAGTGGTAAATGAGTATCCTGATGTTTTTCCTGATGAGTTGCCTGGAATAATACCAGATACGGAAGTTGAGTTTACTGTTGACTTAGTTCCTGATGCTAAGCCAATTTCAAAACCCCCTTATCGAATGGCACAAATTGAACTTTTAGAGTTGAAGGAGCAATTGCAAGATTTATTAGAGAAAGGTTTCATTAGACCTAGCACATCACCATGGGGTGCTCCTGTTTTATTTGTTAAAAAGAAAGATGGTTCTATGAGACTTTGCTTTGATTATAGAGCCTTGAATAATATCACTATTAAGAACAAATATCCTTTGCCTCATATCGATGATTTGTTTGATCAGCTCCAAGGAGCTCAGTTTTTTTCAAAGATTGACTTGAGATCGGGGTACCATCAGCTGAAGGTAAAAGAGGCAGATATTCCGAAGACTGCGTTCCATACGAGATATGGCCATTATGAATTTGTAGTAATGCCTTTTGGGCTAACCAATGCACCTGCTGTATTCATGGACTTAATGAATATAATTTTCCATGAGTTCTTGGATAAGTTTGTGGTGGTTTTCATTGATGATATTTTGGTGTTTTCTAAAAGTAAAGAGGAGCATGAAAAACATTTAATGGTTATCTTGCAAACCTTAAAAGAAAAGAAACTATATGGGAAATTCAGCAAGTGTGAGTTTTGGTGGCAAAAAATTTCTTTCCTTGGTCACATTGTTTCTAAAGATGGAATAACTGTTGATCCTGCAAAAACAAAAGTTGTGGAAGAATGGCCAAGACCCACAAATGTAACCGAGATTCGTAGCTTCCTTGGTTTGGTGGGCTATTACCGAAGGTTTGTTAGAAATTTTTCACAGTTATCTAGTCCAATGACTAAGCTAACTCGGAAGGGTGTTAAGTTTATCTGGACAAAAGAATGTGATGATTGTTTTCAGGAATTGAAAAGAAGATTGGTGAATGCTCCGGTTTTGGAACTACCTTCCAGGAATGGTGAGTTTGTTATATACAGTGATGCTTCATTGAAAGGACTTGGTTGCGTCCTAATGCAGAATGATCAGGTAATTGCTTATGCTTCACGACAGTTGAAAACTCATGAGGTAAATTACCCTACACATGATTTGGAATTAGCTGCTGTTGTTTTTGCTTTAAAAATTTGGAGGCATCATTTTTATGGAGTAAAGTGTGAAATATATACCGATCACAAAAGTTTAAAGTATATATTCACTCAGAAAGAGTTAAACATGAGACAAAGGAGATGGCTGGAATTAATCAAGGATTATGATTGTACAATTCATTACCATCCAGGAAAAGAAAATAAAGTGGCTGATGCTTTGAGTCGAAAAAGTAATGCTTCATTAACAATGTTGTGTTTGGAACGTGATACTTTGGTTAACGATTTGATGAAATTTGGCATAGAAGTTGTTGGTGCAGGAAGTCCTTCTGTTTTGTTTCAGGTATCAGTGAGATCATCTCTATCAGATAGAATCAAGCAAGCACAGAAGCAAGACAGTGAGTTGCAGAAAAGGTAGAGCTGGTTCAGAAAGGTAAGTTTCCTGAATTCAACATTGATAATGATTGCGTTTTGAGATTTGGGAAGAGATTGTGTGTGCCTTGTGATTCACAACTGAAGAGAGAGTTGTTATGTGAAGCTCATAGTTCTCCGTTTTCAGTTCATCCGGGCAGTACTAAGATGTATAGAGATCTGCGGGAGTATTACTGGTGGGATGGAATGAAAAGAGATATTGCTGATTTTACTGTGAAGTGTTTGACTTGTCAGCAGGTTAAAGTAGAGCGGCAGTTACCGAAAGAGATGCTTCAGCCTTTACTAGTTCCAGAGTGGAAATGGGAGAATATATCCATGGACTTTGTTGTTGGATTACCAAAGACATCTCGAGGTAATAATGCAATCTGGGTTATTGTTGATCGCTTGACCAAATCTGCTCATTTCCTTGCTATACGAGATACTTTCTCTCTTGGTCAACTTTCCCGTTTGTATCTTAAATAGATAGTCAGGTTACATGGAGTTCCTCTCTCCATTGTATCGGATCGTGATCCAAGGTTTACTTCTAACTTTTGGAAAGGCCTTCAGAAGTCGTTGGGTACTGAATTAAATTTTAGTACAACTTTTCATCCTCAATCAGATGGGAAGTCAGAACGAACAATTCAGACCTTGGAGGATATGCTACGAGCTTGTTCTATGGATTATCAGGGAAGTTGGGACCAACATCTTTCTTTGGTTGAATTTTCATATAATAACAGTTTCCATTCCAGTATACAGATGGCACCATTTCAGGCATTATATGGGAAGCGGTGTCGAACTCCAGCTTTCTGGGATGAAGTGGGTGAAAGGAAGTTGATGGGACCAGAATTGGTAGAAGAGATGGCAGGAAAAGTTCAGCTAATTCAGAAACACATGAGAACAGCTCAGAGCAGGCAGAAGAGTTATGCAGATAACCGGAGGAAGGATCTATCTTTCGAGGTAGGTGATCATGTTTTTCTCAAGGTTTCTCCTTGGAAAAGTGTGATGAGATTTGGTAAGAAAGGAAAGATGAGTCCAAGGTTTATTGGACCATAAGAAATTTTGGAGAGAGTTGGATCAGTTGCATACCGAGTGGCTTTACCTCCGAGTTTATCTCAGGTACACAATGTTTTTCACGTTTCGATGTTGAGAAAGTATATGCCGGATCCATCTCATGTTTTGAGTCCAGAGGTAGTTCAGCTGGAAGAGAACCTATCTTATGAGGAACAACCGGTCCAGATTCTTGACCATAGGGAGCAAGTGTTACGGAATTAGGTGATTCACCAGGTAAAGGTTTTGTGGAAACACCACATGATTGAAGAGGCAACATGGGAATCTGAAAATGCAATGAGGGATAAGTACCCTCATTTATTTGATAAGTAAATAAATTTCGGGAATGAAATTTTCTAAAGGGGGGAAGGATGTAACATCCCAAGTAAGTAATGAATAATAGATATTTTTATCTATGTCTTTTAATGAATAAGATAGTGTTATAGAGGCTTAAAATGAAAATAGATACAATCTTATGCATGGAATACACTAATATTCTTAAAAGATTGTTTCACTGCCTTTTGATGGAAAAACATTTTTGAATCTATATTTTGACAATTTTATAAACTATGTTTGTCAAAATAAACTTATCCTTTATGATTGGGACATCAAAATTTACCTTGTGTGAATTTTTGGTATTTTATAGACAATGTTCATTTTTTAATGAATAGTGAAAAATACTGCATTTTACATCAAAACTGCTTTTTAATATAATTTATTTATATGACTAGATTATGTTTTGAATTGGTTTTTAAGTGAAATTAGAATATATTTTTACCATTTTATCCAATGGTGGTCATTGGAATCAATTTCACTTTGAAATTAGACTTAAACTGGTGTCAATCTTTTGATAATTAATGTTTTGTAAAAACACGCTATTTGCTCTGGCAGCGGGAATTAATTATTAAATTAATTAATGTGACTTATATGATTTGAATTTTGTAAAATAGACTTCATTTTTGAATTCGGAATATCAAACATAGCTTAGGGTGAATTTTTGGTAATTTTCTGAAAAACTTCAATTTTTGATGAATAGTGAAACCACTAAGTGGTAATCAAGCAAACTGATTTTTCAGTTAAATGAAAGTTTACCACTAATGTGTACTGAATTTTGAAAATCCGACATAAATGGTTGTCATTAAGAAGTAAAATGTGGTTCAATGAGATTAAAATAATTTTTTGGTGAATAGTAACTTATTAAGTTCTTAATCGCGGTTAGTGGTAATTAGTGTAGTTTAAGGTATAAATAATGCTTTAATAATATGAAATGACGTAGAAACATGTCCCAACCTTATTGGTTGTGTCATGGACGACCAAGAAAAGACATGGGTCATCTTGGGGACCCCATGGAGACACTTTGGTTTGGAAATGACATAAATAACTTTTTATTAAATGTTAAAGTAAAAATGACACAAACAAGAGATGTTTTACGAAAACAATTTTTACATGGGGTTATAAATATAAGGTGTTTGATTATAAATAGTCATTGGAAAGGTAAAAAGATTTCCTACATAATAGTAGTTTTTTTATGATTTTTAGACATTAAATAAATTAAATTATTTATGACATAATAATGATGCAGCGATGACATCATTATTTGACGATTTAAATAAAATGGAAAGATAATATAAAATCTATGAACTACACATGTCCAAAACCAATTGGATGAGTGGCTTTCGAACCCTTATCACCTTATCCACGAATTATATCAATGTGGGACCTTTTAAAACAGAAAAACATTTTCAAATAAAGTAATATTTCTTTACTTTCCAAAAGTGCCCCTCCTCTCCTCTTATAAAAGGCCCCCACCTCTACCTCATTTCACACACTCCTCAAGCCTTTGGATCGGCCAAACCCTGCCCATTTACTCTCTCCACATCCCTCTCCTCATCCTATAGGATTCCCTTTGGGCATAATCCTTTCAAAGGAAGCCTTTAGGCTGAAATCAAATGGAGTTACACTTTTAAAGGTAATTCATTCTCTCATGTTCATTTGTTTTATTTTGCTTCTCCAACCCCCTAAACTCTTTTTATTTACTTATTTTGTAACAAAACCAGTATCTTCAATATAAAAGGATGTTGTTATAATATTTATTTGAGCTACACTCTCACACAACTAAATCAAATGGTTAAAGAACATACGGTTTCCGTGGATGGCGAAATTCTGCCTCCTGAAACGATGATTGTTCAACACTCATTTAACACCTTCAAAGGTGGCCATTATGATGTCACTATTTTTATATAAGATATATAATATGTTTATGTTTTCCTTAAGATTCTGTTTTTTTTCATTTTTGGAATACCTTTATGGTTTCCATTATGGGTAAACACGATATCTTCATTTTAGGAAGTGCGGACTACCACCCCCTGAAAGTGATTTGATTCGTTAATACCATATGTGGGATGTGTAAAGGATAAAGTTAATGATATTATATATGTTATTATACTGGAATTATAATATACTCTTATATCATTATGATTCCATTCCAGAAAATATGAAATAGAAATGGAAGTAGCGTTCATGCGTACGTACGGCTTACCGTCTCCATGAACGGTGCATTTCATTTCTTACCTCTAAATGATTATGTAATATTATAAATGCATGTATGTACTGAATATATATGACATATATGATATATAAATCATGAATAGCATTCTGGATATAATGAACCTTTGACCAAATTAACAACATGTAAGTGTAAGAAGTCTATTTTTGACTTAAGAACCAAATACCGACAAAATGAACATTATTAACTTAACTGATTACATGATGTTAATAACATGGTATAAAAGGAATAATGAACTTGAAAAAGATTCATAAGAAAGTAGAGATTAACTCAAGTTTATTATTCAGGAGATTAAAGAACGGTCGGGTCAAGTCGGATACGAGGTATGGGACTTCGTCTCAATCTCCTTTCGTTGAGGCATATTTTATTTTATACACAACTTTCTTTTATACGGTGTATAAACCACTTTGACTTTTACGTTTATTCAAAAGGAATATTTTTTATACGAAGCGTTTACTAAACAAAAAAATGGAATGTTTTTGTCGTACGTATGTGGCGACAACGACTTCTCCGCCGTCGTGACCGTTATTTGAGTTTCGGCTTCCTCTACAAGCCATACCTTTTTTTTAAAACGAAAAATAAATACCATGTTTTACTTTGGTATTGAAAATGGTTTTCATAATGTTTTTATTATATCAATGTGTTGTATTGATATCTCGTGATTGAAATGTGGGAATGTTATGTTTCCTTTATGCATGTTTTATGTGATATGATTATGTTATGGTTCTTGGGCATTATTATGAAGACGGGTGGTTCCGTGATAAACTAAGGGCGGGTGAGCCCGATATATCTCTCCAATGCATTGGGTAACGCGAAGGAGTGAAACGTTAAGGTTTCTCCGAAGAGATTTAGGGAATATACTGTGATGGGTATTCCAAACGTAACCAAGATGGTTACTCCCTTCGTAAAAATGTTATGAATGCCTCAAGTTACCTTTATGTCTTATGATTTCTATGATTTATTCATGATTTTATGAGGTATGTTAAAGTTCCTATGTTTTATGGGTAAAGTATGATTTCATTCTTATGTATATATGAACTCATGTTTCCTTTCCATGTTTTTTTTATAACCCATACTGAGTTTTTATGCTCATCCCAAGTTTTTGAAATGTTTTTCACAGGTCAAGGGAAAGGTACATGATAAGATGATAGAGTCAAGGATGTGTCAAGAAATAATCCATGTTTTATTTTAAATGTGTTTCCATTGATGGGAATGAAGAATACTATCTTTATGTAACCACTTTGTTTATATGTGGAATGTAATGCATGTTTTATGATCTAATTCTCTAAAACTCTAAACCCGAAAAGATCCTCAATGTGTAATCTTGTAATAACTCAAGATTAAGTAAGGTTTAAGGCTGGGGCCTTATAGTTGTCTTCTAGAAATTACATGTTGAAAAACCATAAATCTTGACACATAATTAGAAATATCCCACATTAGGATGTCCCACAAAAAATGTTCCTTCAAATATCTATACATCTTAGTGCTACCAGGGTGTATAGAGAAATTGGAGCTATAAGTATCATTCAACAATTCCCTTTTTAGATCAGGTATATTAGGAACATAATGTCTTTTCCCAAATTTAAAAATTCCATCTTCATATACAAAGTCAATCATTCTACCATCCTTCACAGATTTAATTTTATTTTGAAACTCCTCATCATTAGCCTGAGAACTTTTTATCCTTTATAGTAATGATGGATTGGAAACCATTTGAAAAATTATTGATGTTTCACCTTCCATGATTATTCCCATATCAATATTTACTAGATAGATGAACATAGTATCCCTTTCAACTCTCATCTTGTTCAAAACTCCATGATCCTTTATGCTCAAAGCATCTGTCACCTTATTTTCCTTCCCCGGGTGGTAGTGTATAGTGTAATAAAAATCGTTGAGTAGTTCAAGACATCGTCTTTTCCTCATGATGAGTTCTTTCTGTGAGAAAATACACATCAAAATCTTGTGATCAGTATATATCTCAAATTTTTCACCATAGAGATAGTGACTTAACCTCTTCAAAGAAATGATTACAACTTCAATCTCAAGATCATGAGTGGGATAGTTTTTTTCATTAGTTTTTATCTGTCATGATGCATAAAAAATATCTCTATTATTCTGAATAAAGACACAAGTAAGTCCTTTCTTCGATGCATCACTATGTATAACACACCCATCATTCCTTGATGACAGATTCAAGATAGAAGAATTGACTGATCTTTTCTTCAGTTCTTTAAAACATTTTTCACACTCTTTTTCCAAACAAATTTAACCCCTTTACTTGTGATCTTAGTTAATGGGTTATTCAATCCGGAAAAATTCTGGGTGAAACGCCAATAATAACCTGATAATCCAATATAGCTACAAACTTATTTTATACACTTCAGTGATGTCCATTATTGTATTTCTCATGTCTATTAAGTATCAACAGATATTCTATCCTTAGAGAAAATATGGGCAAGAAAAGATATCTCATGAACCTATAATTCACACTTGCAAAAATTCCCATATAATTTATTTATTATTAGAGTCATATGAATAGTGCACAAGTGATTTTCATCATCCTCTTAGATTTTGGAGTATACCAAGATATTATCAATAAAAATACACCAAAAATTCATCAAGATATTACTTGAAAACACTATTCATTAGATCCATGAAAAAAGAGGGTGAATTAGTCAGCTCAAAAGACATTACTGTAAACACGTAATGTATGTACATGGTTCGAAATGATTTCTTTGGAATGTCATCCTTTCCAATGCCCAACTGATGGTATCCAGATTGGAGGTCAATCTTTGTAAAATATTGAACTTTATAAAGTTGATCAAATAAATCATCAATGCGAGGTAGGGGATACTTGTTCCTTTTTGTTATAGAATTGATCTCCTTGTAATCAATGCACAACCTCATAGATCCATCTTTCTTCTTAACAAAAATAATAGGGGATCTCCATAGAGAAACACAAGGGAGAATAAATTCCTTATTACTCAATTACTCTAGTTGTTTCTTTAGTTACACTAATTCCACAGTTTCTATTATATAAGGGGTCTTCGATATGGGCCTTGAATTAGAAATTAAATCAATGGAAAACTCAATTTCCCATTCTTAAGGATGCCTAGGTAAATCCTCTAGAAACACATCAACCTATTATTGCATAATAGGTACATACTCTATTTGATCATTCCTTTCCTCACCTATAGTTTTTTTATTCTCTTCATCCCTAATAATAGAATTTATAAGATCTATTGGGGGTGGATCTATATATGAATCAAATGGTGAAATTTCAACTCTAAATATAATGTACACCTTATCATCATCGAAAATTGTAACAACCTTCTTCTTATAATAAATTTTCACATCATGGTCTGAAAGAAAATTCATATCGTGGATTATATCAAATTCAATCATGGGTATGGCGATGATATCAGCAGATAAAACACATCAATATGCCCTAATGGGAACTGATTCACAAAATATTATTGCAATTATACTTCCCTTAAGAGTTTAAAATAGAAAACACATTGTTAAAACAAATTGTAAATATCTAATTTTCATAGAAAAATGGTAAGATATGAAACCATTTGATGATATAGAATCAAATAAAGCATTGCATAAATTTGAGGAAACCATTAAATTACATACCACTACGTCATTCAGAGCTTCAACATCAGTAGTAGTGATCGCATTATGTCAGCCATTCTCCCTTGGAATTTTCTGAGGCATGTTTCCTTGGAACTTAGGATATTCATTTACATATTGTCCAATTTCTCTACAACTATAGCATTCAACATTGAAAACCTCTTTCTTTCCCTTGAAATCACGATCTTGGTGGCCTTTTTCACCACACTTGTAACAAACTCTCCTTCCCTTCAGGCATGCACCAGGGTGTTTCATCCCGCATTTACTACAGGATGGAAATTCAAATTTTCCTTTATTCCACTTATTTACGTTTCCTTAGTGTTCTGTAGATTTATTCTTCTCTTACATCACTTTAAAGTCGTAATACTTATAGAATTCCTTTTCTGTCCTAATATATCTTGGGACTATATCTTCTTATGATGGGAAGTATTTTGAGTTTAATTCTCAACAGATAAATGGTTTTGACCCATCAATTAATCGATCTATATTACTTCTTGGGTTACATATATAATCTGCATCATGCCTTTCTAACCTTGTAATGTTATCCTCATACTTTGCGACATTCTCATCCTCCTTTTTACTCTGTCTCAGAAATTATCTTTCCATATTCTCATGATGGTCATGAGGAAATTATTTTTCTAAGAAAATCATTTTAATCAACCTTTATTCTATATTTGATAATTCGTCATACTCTTTTTTGTTTTGAATTAATGACCACCATTGATCTGCATCTCCGGTGAGGCGATACACTTCCATGACAACTTTTTCCCTTTCTCTACTCCCCAAGGCATGAAATACTTTCTCTAAGGAACTTATACATTGCTCAGCTACAAATATATTTTTAGTACCATTGAATGTTGGTGATTTATACCTCATGAAGTGGTCTATCATTGATCCTCTGCATTGTGGATCAGGGTGCTCCATATGGGTAAGGTTATTATTCATAACCTGAGTGAGTTGTCCTAGTATGGTAATAATCTATTTAGCACCAGTTGAATCACTAGCTCCACTATAATTATCTTGAGTAGGAGATAACTCCCTACATGGATAAAGTTCATTGATAAGGTTTCTATTTCATCAGGTAGGCTTCATTTCTCAACAATGGCATACACTATATTAGTTTATGAATCACAATACATTATTCCAAACAAGTAAAATACATAACTTAAATTTAAATGTTTATATATATAATCCATAATCATAAAAAAATTATTTGAGGAGGTATTTAATAATAATTACTTTATAATGTTTTTTATAGAAAATATGAATTATCCAATGAATATCACATGGGGGTGTCATAACCAAGAGTGCTATAAGGCCCGTTGTCATGTACCAGGATACCCCGGGTCAAGCTTGAAACTCCTTGTCAATGTTTTCACTCCTATGTACATCTATGCCAGATCCGCCTCTACATACTCTTATCTATACAAGGATGTATTTATTGGATAATACAGAAAATCTCTATATTACCAAAATTCAAGGATGTTCCTGTATACTAATCCTCAAAGTATATCTTAGGGTAATGTTCTCTAATCAGAGTTTTTCTAAATCTTGCTTCTATGGTTTGTACTAAAGATTCTCTGATTCCAATTCTAATGCCCTGAACATAGTTACCCAATGTCATTGCATTAATACATAACATTTTCATGATCACAAAAGATCATGTCTCGAAATGCTGTTTAGTTTAGTAGCCGTTGAAGTACTAGATATATACATAAGTTTCACATTACATCATGAAATAAAAAAAAACATTGTGTCCCCTTTGAACACACACATATCCTTTGGCATATCTCTATAGGTTAATATTTATATACTTCATTACATCATGTGAAAAATAAAACAAAGAAATGGGTGAGCTCAGATGCCCAGTAAAGATAACAATATAGTGGAAAATTTCATAAATAAGCAAAAACATTTAAGGTAATACATATGACTTAAAAAAAAGTCTTTTAAATATAAATTTCATCATAATATGGAAAATATAAATCAAATAATTCCATTTACTTATTCACATGGATATTATACTAGTTTAATAATTTCATGTAATATCAACAGGTAATTTTATAATGATAGAGTGCATAATATCAAACATCATTACCTCATAGTAAATGCCTCGTGACAAGAATACCAATAAGATTTTGTCAAGGCCTTTTTCCAAAACACTATTTTGTCTCATGAGATATATAGATTCATTTAGGAGATATAGCGGGCTGCACCAATCACTTACTAAGTTCAGTGGATTCCTCATTTTAAAAGGTTGAAACATAATATAAACATTCGTATTAAAACTTGCATACGAAATGTCAAGAATTTTACCATTAATTATGAATTGTATAATAATATCATATCCACATTCAAACATATAAAAAACCATCAATACAATATGGAAGATTGTATCATAATAATTTAACTTCAAACAAACGTAAAATCCAATGAAGGATGTTGAAAAAGATGAAATCAATCCAAAAACTATTTGACTGAAATATTTCATTCTACATTGAAATCATTCAAAATTAAAAAGAAAATTATTTTGAAAATATTCTTATAAGCTTTTAAGGGATTCCTTTAAGGTTTTATAATAGTGTAAAATATCCACACTCTCCGTATAAGTTTAAAAAACATTATTTCTTTAATTTGTCAAGAAGGTCATAAAGTACCTTGTTTGGAATGCGCCGAATTGATTATTTTCAAGAAAATTTAATAAAAAGACAACCAATGGTATAAATACATTATCCCATAGTCTAGTAAATTTTAAAAATGTTTTGAAATAAATTTTTAAGAAATGCAGATGTGATCGATAAAGAGGTCACAATAAATACTCACGTATAAACAACCTTAGATAATAAAGAGATTGTGAAATTTAACCCTTAACTTGTAGTTTTACTTGGTCAAGGATAAGTTAACCTCCCTTATAATGGTAAAATCAGTTTTATTAAATTATACAATAACAAAATACAAAAATATGATATTATATATTATCTAATATTTTTTTTGTTAATGAAATTTCATTTGTATCATAGTTTCAGTTGTTAACTGCTTCGTTTTCTGTTGAATGTTTTGTTATGTATGCCCTGTTTGATATGGATAAGATGTATTTGAATCATATAAAAAGTTATATTATGTTTTTAAACATTATTTTTTATTCATAAAATTAAATTTATTCTTGAATGGTTATGATTGGGAATGAATCTCATAGCGTTTGTGGAGATGGTTATTCGAACATACGCACGAGTGACAATATCATTCTATCGACAGTGAAATCGTATGTAATTGGATGGTATATAATATATACCAAATAACTAACATATTATATTTATTATTTAAATAAATTATACTCATTATTATAACCATCAAAATAATGAAGTGTTGAAGGGAAAACTACACCACGACGTGGAGACGGTAAGCCATACATACGCACGTATGGTGAATTTGTCATTTATTGGATAGATAGAATTATGGATATGGTTGTACCATATTTATAAAAACATCACAGTATGTAGAAGGTACTGAAGTCATTATTTTTTTAGGGAAACAACAAATAAATAGGAAGTGGAAGAAGAAAAAAACATTGAAAGAGGTTAGGATATAATTAACTCTTCTTCGAGTGCTTCCTTTTGATTTGATCGAAAGGGCTCCTTAGTTTGTATATTTGATAAATGTAAGGCATCTATGTCTAAGGTAGGCTAGTTTGGAGGAGGATTTAGCAGAGGTTATCTGAGAAAAATGATTTTGGATGTGTGATTTTGAGTGAAGGGTAACTACCCCATTATAAGAGAGGTGAGAGTCACTTTAGGAAAAGAATGAATTATTATTTTATTATAAAATCATTTTTGGTTTCTAATGGATCAAAGAAAATTTATTTATAAGATAAGGTGGGGATGGGTCAAAATCCTTTCAACAAATAGATTTTATAAAAGTTTAGGTCACCATTTAATCTTTATCTTTTATTTTCAACTCTTAGTTAAATAGTTTATCTTTTACAATGACTTGTTGTATTTTTATATTACATAGTTAATAAAAAACTATAAAAGGTAAAGAGAACCCCAAGTGGTTAATTAATGACATAGATATAATTATAAGATCCTTTTGGATGAACAATAGTTTTTTATGAATATTATATAATTTAATAATATTGTGTTTGTTTTAAAAACTCTATTATGTAAATTTTGACACTATTTAGTATTTTGTTTTTGTGAATATCAAAAAAACATGATTACATAGAAAAAAATAAATTAAACCAATCCTAAAATGTCATATTATCCTATAAAATTCATTTAATGAGTCATAATTCTCAATTTACATTTCTTTTTATATTTATAATATCAATTATTTTAATCATTCATTAATAAGGTAATTACTGCATCATCATTGTGTCACAAATAAATTTAATAATTTAATTTCTAAAAATTATAATTAAAATACCATTAAATAGTAAATATTATTATATTTATAATCAATATTTATAGTCTAATTTATCTAATATATAAGCTTATATTAAATTTTTTTCACTTATTTAAATTTGAATTTAACACTTTTAACTCTTCTTTAAATAAAATAATAATAAATGTTCTAATCTAATCCAAGTGGATCAAAGAGGATAATATTTTATTACTAAGGTGTATTTCGGTCTAAATAAACTTATAAAATAGAATTAGGACATGTGTTATGATAATTATAAAATCATTTTTACCTTTAATTACCTTATTTACTTTCAACCGTGGTAAATAAAATCCAAAAGATACTATTCACCAACAATAATTTTCATATTATTAATCCAAATTTTACTAACTGATTTCAACCATGTATTTGGGATTTTCGAAATTCAATTTATTGAAGTGGTAAAATTATATTTTATGCAAATTTGCAAATGTACTAAGAAGGTGGATAAAAGGCGTTAAACAGTTCAATAAAATTTTATATATCTTATCTTATTATAAAATGACTCCAATGAATTAAATTGGACTAATATAGGTATTATGTGTCTATTTTGACTTGAAAATAAATTTAAATCAAAATAATAATTATTTAAAAAATAGTTAGTTTAAAATAATAACGTAGTATTTTTCACTATTCATCTAAAATTGAATGTGTTCAGAAAAATACCAAAAATTCATACTAAGATAATTTTGATATTCTGAATCCAAAAATTGAAGTCCATTTTGAAAAATAAAATTTTTAATATTTTAAAAAGTGGTTATTAATATTCATAACTACTTTTAAAATGGTTAGTTTGGTTTGCCGTGGTGTGCTAGAACTCGAAGTTGCGTACAACACAAGCTACTGCATTATTAAAAAAGAACCGTACCATAGAATCTTGGGGTGTTACCATTTTTTACTTTTAATTCCAAAAAATTATTCTTATAAATTATATATAGTGTTAAATTATTTTTAAATTTTAATAATATCAATTTTTTGTTAGTTATTCAATTTTAAGTCATTGGAATAAAATTGACATCGAAATTGGGTATAAAAATGAGCAAACCAATGAATGTTCAATAATTTGAAAACCCTCATTGTTTTTTCATCCGTGGGATTAAATTTAAATTATTTTCTACCAATTATATTTTTGTAATTTGGAAGAATGGATTTAATAATTATAATCATCATAATTTATAATTTTTAATAATGTTAAAATATTTTTTTACCAAAAATATTTGTTAATGTAATTTAAATTAATTACAACAATTAAGGTGAAATTAAGCTTCACAAGGAATTAAACTGTAATATTAAGGAAAAAAATGTCTTGTAAATTTTTCCAAAATTCATTTTATGTCAATATTTTTTCCATATCCTCCCTTGTATCTAATTTTTTATATTATTAGAACTACTTTCAGTGAGAAAAATGTGGATGGAATTCCCTTTTCCAAATTTTACAAGAGTGCGACTCCTCATCCACTATAAAAAGTCTTCATCCCCTCTCACTTATGGATCTCAAGAAAATTTGGATAGACCATGTTCCTCCAAAATATCTGTTCAACAACCCTACCCTCGTCCCAGAATCCTCCCATTGGTAATTAATCCATCCATGGTATCCCTTTGGTGAAAACTAAAAGTAGTTACGCAAAGAATAAATAACATCATTCCTTATGCTATTTAGTTTTATTTCCATCCTTCATAACCTCAAATCTTATTATTCCATTATTTTACAAAAAAAATATTATATAAAATATATAGATATTTTTTAATTCTATGGTTTCTATGTACACTTACACAAAATTCCATCTAATGGGAAACACATATAATATTTATGTTTACATTGAACTACCGCATCACGAAATGATGATTGCTCATTTTTTTTAATTTACTAGCTTTAATGGATGATGATTATGAAATAATTTTTTTTATAAAATATATATAAAATATTTTTAATGTATTTTTTATTCTATAATTTTAATAAATAACCTACCTTTATTTAATCCATTTTGCATAAATACGATAACATCGTTTGTGGAAGTGTGGATTATAGCCTCCAAAAAGTAATGTGATTCGATCACATGATACATGTAATGCATAAAGGATAGTTTTATATAAAAATATTTTTCATAAAAAACATATATATTATATTTATTACATAGGTAACTTTCTATAAATATGATATATATCTTTTTTATTTATTACCCTTTCACACACTGAAAAAGCGATAACATCATTCCTGGGTGTGTGGACAACTGCATCCTCGACATGATGTGACTTATTTTACAGAAAAATAATTATATATATAAGTATATATGATTAAATAATATTCTATTTTTTAATTATGATTATGTTGTAATTATTATCTTTAATTACCTTCTATCCATAATGATCCTTGAAAATGGAAACATTACCCATGCGAATGTACAACCTACCATCTCCATAACTGTAACGTTGGTTAATTTTTCATAATATTCATTAATAATCGGTTATAAAAGTATAATTGATGTCTAAATATGATAATCATGTCATTATTATTATTCTTAATATGTTATTTAATTGACCTATTCGACCATAGTGTACCTACCAAAGTTGTTTTTGATACATAATCAGAATTTGGTCAAAAATACTGACATAAACAGATTTGTTTAAGTAGGTGTATACAATATAGTTGTATGAAAAATAAAATAAATATAAAAATTAAAATGGTTATGAATAAATTAAATATTACCATATTTTTATTATTCCGGAATATGAAGACACATGAGACAAGTCAGTCTCAATGTAAGTGATTTTCATCACACTTTTTATATCTGTTGGATTAATTCCTTATTCACCAATTACTTATATTATGTGGTGTAACTACTAACCCGTTTGATATATTATTTAATTTATACTTTAATATTAATAGTATTTGAAAATTTCATTTAATGTTATTCCTTTATGATGATTTTGATTTTAAACTATGGAAAGTGATGTGAGACACTTTGAAATGTTTAAAGATTATTTTCCATAAGAATAATATTAATGAATTTTAATTTACATTAAATTAAATTATATGAATATTTTTCAATAAAACATTTAATTTTATTATCCTTTTATTATTCATGACATTTATTAAGTAATATTTCCATTTTACCAGTCTTTGGCACTCACAATTTTTTAGAAAATGTTTTTTGAAAACCAGACATTATTTCTATCATTTGTCAGAAAATATCTTTTCTTTTAAAATCCTGATTTTCTAGAACAGTATTCAAAATGTTATTTATACTTTTCAAAATGATTTATTAAAGTTATTTTTAATTAATTTTTCTTTTATCAATTTTTTCAAATAAATCTTCTTTTTTCTTTTCAAATAAATACTTTTTCTAACGTTTTCACCAAGAAAAAGGAATGGTCTTTTTACCTCATACATAATGTACAGATTTACCCACCATCATTTCTTTGATCTTACATTTCATGTTTAAAAGGTTAATTTTTAAAGAAAATGTATTTAAATGTGATTTACAAACAATAATGTTTTTCTTATGGTTTTCTAAACAAAAGGATATTTTCCTCAAGATTTTTTTTAAAATATCTTTTTGAAATAATTCCATTCATCAATTAAAATAACCCTTTATATTATCTTACATGGGAAATTTTGTATTGATACCATCCTTATTATTCCTCTGTATAGTTTGTGATTGATTTCAACAAGGATAGTATTAACATTCACTTCCTTTATTCTTTTTTAAATCCCATTGAAATATTCAATTTCCTATTATCATTAGAAATTGAAATTAACCATATTATCTATACCATTTATCGGGAATATATCCATTTGATAATCCATATATCATTTTTACATATTGTGTTTACATTGATAGTTATTGGAAGAACTGGGGAAAAAGTGATAAATCCATAATCTTTATTCAATATGGATATTTGATAAGGCATATTATTTATTAAAACTATTTGATATGAGGAATTATTTGGACTACAAATAACTGATGGGGCCTTTAATTTATACATCCTTTCAATTCAATGAAAAGTTCTCATGAGAAAAATATGTTGCACAAATTAAATGGGGTTCTATATGTAGTTTTAAACAATATTGTGAAAGGTATTGACGGTATAGGTTTTCATGTTCATGAGACATGATGTCCATTAATTAAGAATTGCCTTTATATAAATTTAGTTATTATTTATCCACAATATTTTGTGTTGAAATATATAGGGATGCATTTAATTCTAATTTCACTATTTAAATGACATGTTTTTTAGATTATTACCTTTCCATATCAATTATGCCTTATCTTTCTATTTTAATGGCATGTGTTTATATGTACTTACCTTTCGATATTGATTATACACATCAGTATTAGTTTATTTATATCATGGTATATGTTTTCAATTATTTACCTTTCCATTTGATTATTCTCATTGATTAATTATTACATCACCTATACATTACCCTTACTAAGCATTTGACCTCACCCTTATTTTGTATCCTTTCCCCAGGAATCTAAGAAATGTACTAAGAATGTTATGAAAGGATACACTTTATGGAATAATTTAATCCTCAAAATCATAAAACAATAATTATATTGTAATTATTTTATTCATTTATAAAATAATATTTATTTACGTAACTAGTTTACAAAGAATACAAAACTCTTCTGTACTTTGGGATGTGATTTTATTGTATCTTATTCTGATGCAATGGTAGTTCACACCATGTCTGGGATTTTTGGGATTTGGTTTCTACATAACTAGCATAATTTACATATTCAAATATTTTGTGTTCTCTAGTTACCCTTTAAATAAGAATCACACATAAAGTACATACTTTTATTTAATATTGGAAATTTCATAACATGTTCATACTTTGATAGTTTGTGATGTAGTATGATATTAAAATTCTAAAGGCACTAGTTTCTTATAATTTTATCTCACTCTTTATCATTTAAACAGGTAAATTTTTTTTCTTTATATTTAGAGAATCAATTATGTAAGAATTCCCTTTTTAATTTGTAGAAAATAAAACAAATTTATATTTCAGAACTGTATGTTTACAATTTAAAAAATAACATTTACTATATCATCCCAATGATGTGATATACTTATTAAATTTTGTTGTAAATCATCCAAAAATAATAATTTTTAAAAAATAAGATTTTTATAAAAATTATATTCACCAATACCTTTAATAAAACCTTTTGAATTTTTTCCAACTGTGATAAGCCCCCCATCACAAGTCTTGAAGGATATAAATTTAGAAATATCACATATCATGTGCTTGGAGTAGCCACTATCTAAATAAAATTATTCTTTGAGTCTTATTCAACACATGTAAAGAAATTAAACAATAATTCAGACTCTTTTGGTACCCATAATAACATGAGTCCAATTGGATTTAGAGTAGAAAATTTGGAACCAAAATTGATTTTCGGAATTTGTTATTGGTATTTTTTGAAAATAAATCTCTATCATTTCTTATTATCGTATTATCTAATTATTTTTTTAATCTCAATGAACACGCATTGGAATAATTCCCTTCCATTCTTCATTTTAAAAAAGTTAAACTAGAATTTCCCTTTTGAATATTTAACAAATTTAGTCTTATTTATCCATAGAGATAAAATACTATAACCAATTTATTTATTATTGATTAGTTTCACCATTAATATTTTTTTATTATATTGTTATTTACCTCTAAAAAATTGAGAGAAATTATATTTAATATTGACTCGATATTTTTTTCAAATTCAAATTACTTTTTTAAATACTCTCTAAACATGTATAAATTTTTTCATTTGATATAGAATATGTGTTTCTTAATTTCATATGTTTTTTATTATGTTTTAATAATAATTCTTAATATTAGGTAAATATTTCACAATATAATTAAATATTATTCCTTAATCTTTGTCATTCACTGCTATAAACGTTTTATTTTTTTCATTTTTATTAGGTTCAATATAATCCAATCATAATTCATTATAGATTAATAATTTTGGAAAAAAGGATTCAAATTATCACATATCATTTTAAATTTATCATTTTATTTTATGGATTTATTATAATTAATTTTAATATTAGTATACTTGTACTTACTCCATAATTTTCTAATTCGGTATTTTCTGGAAGTCGTTGTTTAACTTTAGACATTAAAAAAATATAATTTGAACATAAATCCTAATTAGTTTCATTATTATATTTCAGAATAAAATTATGATGTAAATTATCAAGAGTAATTAGTTGAGTTAATATAGAATAAGGTACTTCACAGTTTCTACCCATTAGATTATGTTTCATAGTATCCTCTTCACATATAGAATCACTTCTTGTGTTGAAACTGTTTGAGCTGTCCAGACCTATAATCATAGCATGCTTTTCATATTTTCATTTTCCTTTACCTTTATTTGGGTGTTTTATTTTTTGTTAGTCTATCATAATGTGACATTTCTTCCTAAACACATAACATTTAAATTCTAAAAAATTATTATTATCATTAGAATTACCTTTCTTGTAATGCTTTTAGAATTTTTTTTGAACTATATCTTACCACCTATGTTTTTCATAAACAAGATATTTTTTTTATTTACCTGAGATATATCTTTATCACTTTCCTAGTAGTTGTATTCATAAGTGTAATAGGTTTCATTAAAATTATACCTAATAGTTATACATTTTCTCTTTGTATACCCATCAAATATAGTTTTTCCAATCTAACTCATACTACACAAAAGATCCAATTAGTTCATCTAAGGTATACTCTTTAAAAATTTTACTCTCATCAATGGAAACATTAATTTCATAACATATTTTTGGAAGAGATATCAGTACTCACTCAACTTGAGCTATATTTTATAGTACTTACCCAAGGGCACTCAATATATTTGTAATACTTATAAACCAATGGAACATCTGTTATACCGGATCTCCATCTCTAATCATGAAGTCCGTGTTTTATAGTCATTGCATTCCAAGAATGGTTCTCTTGATCTTATAGGTACTATAGCGAGTAACTTGATGTATTCTCAATATATCATTGGCGGTCTTAAAATATGTAACATGTATATTAATACGTATACTTAAATCACACTAGAAAATATTTTTAACATTCTAATTAAAAACTTATTTTTTAATTTTATTACCAACATGTGTCTCCTGATCATATTTGGGTAGATCATACAACTACTACATGACAGTATAGTGATATAAACATTACTATTTATATATTATGTAATTATTCCAATACATTATCCATAGTCACATACACTATTGAATGGGAATTTTCATGGAATCTATCTATCATTAAAATTTTCCCATTCTATTTACTAAACTAAAATACTATTCCTTAGACTATTTGGTCAAGGAAAATCAGGTTTTCATAGATTAAAAAAACAACTTAACTATATAAATTATGGTTATAATAAACAAAGATTTTTACTATCAGGGAATCTGAGAAATTTTAAAACCTCTAATAGTAGTTGTTTAGTAACAATTTAAGACAAATAGAGGCTCTGAATATATACTAAGGAACAACACTACCTAATACCAATTGTTTGGTATCATATTAGTACAATTAGAAAGGCTATCCTATCATAGGTAAGTCTCCAAAACCTATTGTTGGATTGAAAGACATGTTAATAATATTTTAAACGGGGGGATGAATGGTTTATTTTAAAAATTAGAATAATAAATAAATTATAGATTTATTAGTTAATGAAACATCAGTTATTGTTGGGCTAAAGATTTTAAAAATAGTTGAAATAAAGTGGTAGAACATAAATAAATTATTTTCTTTGGGATCACTAAGATCATAGTCCACTCATCATCCTTCTCTATTATGCGAGAAGAATGATACACATTGAGAAGCTCACTTTTAGAGGCATGATAACCTATTATAGACTCTAACTTATATAGATACCTAAAGGCACAATATAGACATTTTATAAAAGTCTTTAACATAGTTGTTGACCAGAATTTATATTGGTAGTCAAAACCAAAAAAATAATTTTGGGTGGCGGAATAACCAAAACTGAATGGGTATGATTTTGACTGGTAAAATTATAAACCACAAATGAAAATATTACAGAAAGATAAAGAAAAGAAATATAAGAAGAAAAAATACAAAAAAACCCACTAGAAATGTCAACCGATGAGGGTGATGATGTATTGTGATCTTGATCACTACATTAGTGAATGATAGTAATGTAGAAATCGCCTTTTGATCTCAATCTGGAATCCAAAGATGTAGAGGTTCATGATATAATAAGCAAAAATAATGTGTATTAAACATCTATTGTGAAAAGTTATGAAAAATAATATGTATGTAGTTGTGTTATATCCCTTGAAAACGTCTCTAATTTATTAGTCCAACATTAATAAATCAATAATCTTATCAAAGAATCAGGTGATCCAATCACTACATTCCACTTGCTAGCTCATAAAAATATAAAATGTCACCATTACCTGCACATGGAAAAGTCACATTAAATATGTGCGGAAATTCAAACCCATTTTTATACATGATATAATAGTATAAAACATCCAATATGATTATTAAAAAAATAATATATAATAATATTTTTTTTCAAAACAATTAAATGTAATATTTATAAAACTTTGTTTTATTAAAATTTTAAAAATTTCATAAAAGAAAACACCGTAAAATGTACACTAAGGAATGTATAAAACATACTTCATGAGTAATAAATACATAATATATGATCCAAATTATTTTATACACAATATGAAGATATTTTTTCAAAGTTTAATAAAAATTAAATTGATGAATTTTTTTTCCAACTATTGTATTTAAAAAAATAAAAATTATATATTATAGAAATATAAAAATAATGGTATATAGAGATACCTAGAGGTACAAAAATGGTGCTACTAATGATAAGATATCATTTTATCAACAGTTTCTTGAGCTATCATAATAGATGATCAACTGATACTTGGAGGTGACAAACATTCCACTAAATGATCTACCACTGAAAAATTATCATCCTCTCCAATAACAGAGAAGTTTCATTAAATGTCTTGAATTATAGGTGATACTATCTCCATAGGATGGAAATTTCATACCCCAAAAATGAAGTAATTCCCCAAAAAAGGAAAATTTTATATTTAATCTACCATTAGTGAAAAATTTAATATAATATTATGTAGAAATTTCATTAAAATACATACAAACAAATCATGTAAGGGGATTTTATATTAGAAAATTTATTTATGTATGTGATTCACGTAAGATAATATATATAATAAAATAATGTTAAGAAAATATATTTAAGAAAATTTATAAATATAATTCTAATAAGGTAAACCAATATAGAAATATCAATATAAGCGATTTACATAAGTGAAGAGTGTATCCAAATTCAATAGGTATGGGATTCACATAAGAGAATCACATATTTAAATTCATCACATATGTAATTAGTTTATGTAATTAATGTATCCATATTCATCATATAAGTGATTCATGTAAGATAATCATGTATCCATATCGATAATGCATGTGATTAGATATCCAAATTCTTGGAAACTGGATAAGGATTTCCTTTTCAAATGATGTAGAATAAATAGAAAAGATACAGGCATAATCATCATTTGATCTTTTTTACTTTTTTAAAAAACATTCATTAAATTTATATATTATCAATAATCATAAAAATTGCAAATATATAACTCAATTTTTTATTAACTTAGAAAAGAAAAGTTGTTCTGAAATATAGTAGAAATCGAACTGAATTCATGGAGTGATTTAAAACCTAATTTTAGTTAAGTTAGAGATAAATTTTTATATTTATGTCTTATAATGAAATTTATGTAATATAATTAAAATTAAAAGAAAATAACTCCATTTTGAGTTTTATATCCCGTGATATGGTTGAAATACAAATGGTAACTAATTCTAGAAAATACGCTACATGGATTTCAGAATGACCACTTGAATTACAAATCCACTATGTGGTTATGAATTTGGATATGTGGTCTAAAGTGATTTATCACTATGGTAACAATGAAAAACATATTTAAAATACATTTATGGTCCCAAATTACTTATTTAGGATAGAAACACATCAATACACTTGTATAAAATGTTTTAAATGTTCAAAACATGATATCTAAAGGCATTTTATGGAAAGATATATTAATATATAAATATAAATAGAAAATATAAATTTAATAAATTTGTGGAAATCATAATTGATCAAAACAAAAAATATTAATGAATTAATACACATATTAAAACTCTATCACTACCTTCCTCTAACAATCACCCAATACTTCCACCACTCAAAAGATACAATGTAATAGTCCATGAATGTCTGAATAATATAAAAACCTAAATCAAATGACATCAATAAATCTTATATATAATCGTTTACATAGACCTCATAATAACTCTACTAATCTATTTAAGAATCATAATCATCAAAACCTTTCTAAAAATTTCATCATCAATTCAATTATTAACATCGTGATCTTTAATAAAAATACCAATCATTATAATGGAGTTAAGGGCATTAGACTGTGAAGCATGTCACGTGATTTCTCTAGGACTAGCCATTGAAAGATTAAGAAATATATCATTCTTCATATTATTAGTTATTCCATCACAACCAAGTTAAAAAATATAAAATAATAAATATTTATCTTCTAATATAAGTTATATATGAAAAACGTTTCATAAAAATGGGTAAAGAGGAAACATATTTTCATTATTTGGAATCCTTGTCCATAAATTTTTTCATATCATAAAAATGAATTTAAATTGATCACAATTCCTATTTTAATGATATTGTATGTCACTAAAATCCACTATCACTATATAGCTTCCATAATCATCACCATATTACTGATAAGAGTATCCATTCCTCAGTCCATAATTTCACATTTTCTTCCTTTTTTGAGTCTTTGAAATGAATAAAAAAGGGCTCAATCATGTTCTTATCATGAAAATAGTATGATTTATACCTTTAGAAATATTTTGATCAGAGTAATCATCCAATATAATAACCAAAATATTTATATTCCGAAAACATACCTTGAACTAACCTCGGCCACATGAAAATATAATCACTGAGATCTATATAGAAAATTATCTAATTTCAACGACTAATTTTTCCTAATTGAATAAAATTTTGGAAAATTTATTTTTCAAACCATAACACCACATATAGATATATATGGATATATATATATATATATATATATATATGTAAATTATCAATAATATTTTACATTTTATAATATTTAATCCATTATTAAAAATATTATACAAATTAGTAATAATATGTTGTTAATGATCATGTTCCCATATTGATGTATACGTATATATAATACTGTAACAATTATAACATATATAATATTTCTATTTTCACCTAATATTGAAATCTTTACCTATATATAATAATTGTATAATATATTTTATATATAGGATAGTATATTCAAAAAATTATTAAACAAGGTGGAATGCCAGTCTTTCTAATGACACACTATAGTTATTATATACTATTTTTTCAATTAATAGTACAAATTAAAGTACTTTTATTTATCACTATATGGATTCATATATCTAAATAGATCTAAATAAATCTTATGTTATTGTTATATCTCACTGCATACTCCTCATTGACATAGAATATTCTCTCAAATTATTGATGGAATATTAGAATGATGTGCTTACTATTTTTCAAAAAAAATATGCATGACTATAATAATCTATAAGTCACTATAATGTATAATTTTATAGATACCATTCATAATATTCTTGATAAATATGGTAATATTGTTATCTTATAATCATTTTTCCTTCACGATGATTTATTGGTTTGGGATCCAAATAGAGTTTTTATTTTGAGTACTCCAATCTATTAACAATTTATTTCAATATATTCAATTTTTTATTTTCCATGGTTATACATTTTTTATAAGTGATACATAAGACTGAAATAACTATCCATACTCAGAAAAAATCCTATTATATCATCCACAATGTATATATATTATAGAAAGTTTTTAATTCACAATGTTCTAAGTGAGTTCTTTGTGATCAACACTGGGAATATGTTGATCATCTATTATTTTTTTGATATTTATTTTATCTAAATTATTGAATGATTTGTGAAACATGGTTTAAATTCCTCAATTATTGTTTCTAAATTTTACTAAAATTATAAGAAAATTAATGGCAATGAGATTATTTTTTCAACTCAAGAATGTTATCAATGATAAGATTGTCGAAGTATTTTATCTTACATGGATATCATATAATTATATCATTCAAAATTATATGTATTTCAATCATAGTAACATTATTTCTAGAATAATTTTATACAATTAGGGAGGCCATTAAACTTTATAGAATATTTCATCGCAATTATATACATGATTTTTCTATTCAAAGGTGCGTTAGAAATTCTAATAAGTACCAGATGCCTTCTTAATTCTCTATAATTATATGGTAACCTATATTTCCAAATTTTATCATGATAAATGAAATTGGGGAAACAAAGGGGAATCTGAGCCCCTCAATGTGTTTTGTAGTATACAAGAATAATTCTAGGTATATTTTTGGATGTTTCAACAATTTTTTGGAGATACATTTTCCATTAATGCTAAAATTATAGACATTATTAAACTTGAAAATATTGGAAAACAAAGGGGATGGACTATATTGTGAATTGAGTGGGGATCTACATGTTTTGACCATGAAATTTAGATTAATTTTATTCATCTCTTAAGAAGGCATAAAATAATATGGAATAAATTTTTATAGGTCCTCTCCTCCATCAACATTGTATTCATCCCCATACTCGATTAATTTAATTATTTAACAAATGGTCTTTCCAATTTTTCTCAAATTGAATGTTTTTTTATTGATAATATCCCAAATTATTTTATTTGAAATTATGAAAATGGATCTAATAAACCTAATATTTTATATTTTAATTTTTTTACAAAAAGGGTTAATGATCAGTTGGTTCATTAACTCAATAATTTTTATTAACACAATAAAAAACAACAAAATATACTACAAACACTACAAATAAAATAAATAAAACTATTATTACTATTACTATTATTTATACTACAACTACTAGTGATACTAAAACTAATATCACTCTAATAGTTCCTTTTTATGTTTTTATGTATATAAATTATTAATAATTATCAATATTTCATTATTATATGTTGAATACCTTTAACATGTTTGAAGAAGTGATTGATTTTGGGATGTAAATTGGTATTGTATGGTTACAGAACAATTATTAAACATTTCTCTAAATAATTTAAAGGATTACCCTATAAAAGTGTGAGGAAAAAAGTTAACTTCTAGTTTGGATAAACAAAGATTATCAATCATACATAGTCATGTGGAACCTTGTAGAACAAACACATGTAGGGTTTCTATACATTGTTGTTGGAAGCTGTGCCTCTTAATAAAATTTCTATAGGAGAAGCAATTTTAGACTAAAAGGTAGATATTGGGATATTCACACTTTTGATGAACAATTTAAGAGACAATATTCCCACACCTTGTAGACATCATATATATTTAATATTATACATTACCACTATATATAAATTTTTATTTATCCCTTATTTATCTCTCTCTTAATATATCTATTTCTCTATATATACCACTCATACTCTCTTTCTCTCTCCACAACTTCAAAAGTTTCTAAATCCCTTATAATTGGGTTCCTTGATCCTCCCCATCCTAATTTTATTTATTATGGTGTTTTACTAAGAAACATCTAAAATAATCATGTAAGTCTGTTTTCAACTTTTTCCTCATCATCTCCTCTGTCATTCCGTTATTTTCCCCTCTCTATACTTCCATGGTGGCATATAACATACATTGGAAAAATAATAATTGAGGGGTTTCAATGTTTTGGATATCTAATAAAATATAAATTAGTCTTACACTATAGTTCTATTAGTTATAGACCATCCCAAAATATTTTCATTTACTTTTGGTTAGTGTTTCCATGTGATATCATTTTTAGAGTACTATATTTTCTTTACTCTAAAATATAGGGTATTTAATTATTTAAAATTATCATATTGCATAATTTAAAACTGAAATATATATATATATATATATATATATAATATTTTAATATAATATTTTTCACTGATATGAATAATTAATTGGATCTCAAATGCATGTTTTATATATCGAATGTAACATTTCCTACAATATTTATAATTAAATTACTCACCTTTTTTATAATGGACATATAATAAAATAAGAATCCTTTATAAATGTATATTTATAATGTAATTAATGTATATATGAATAGGGAACTATGTATAAGTACCCCCACTATGTAATGATAATACTCTATGTAATACCCACATGTTAATATAGTTGAATACATTATTTGTTCCTTAATGATTTTAGAGACTTTATTGTTTCATGAATTTTCAGGTGAGTACAAAGGGACCTGGGAAGTAGTAGGTTAGAATAGAAAATAGTTTATCATCTATATTGGTTTTTCACTCCATGAAATACTTTCATGTTTTTCCTTTATGTTTTTTAAATGAATTTAAAATAGGAATGGAGAAATTATTCTGCAAACTATCCTTTTACAATTTATGGACCCCTTTGTATGGGTCATTCATACTATGAATGAGGTATTTTAGGATGGGAATATTTATAGGTAGAATGCTATATGTTGGTTTATGTTCTTCAAACCAAGAACTATATGTTAATGTTTTTAATCCTTCGGTGGAGACCATTAATGCCATAAAGTAGTAATTCAGACTATGAATGGGTGTGTAAAAAATTTATAATTATTTTATTTTTTCAAATTACACCTCTATATTTTTTTATCATTTCCACATTTTTTCTCTCAAATTCACATCTTCTAACCTATTGAATATAAAAAGGGATCCCACCCTTTCCTCTGTCTCCATTAAAGATTATTTGTTGTGACTCAATTTGAATTTTGTCGATAAATGTGTTTCTATAATCTAACTTGTTGTTTCAATTAACACGAATCATATTATTTTTAAATTTATTTTACCAAAAATATTCTTAATATTTTATCTTATAAGGATTAAAAAATTGTTATAAATTTCATTTAGGCTAGGAATAATTGTTTTTCTTATATAACATTACATTTTCCTTTGTTAGGATTAATTTTTTCTTAAACTATGAAATAGAAAATTTCTTATGAAACTTTTAATGTGATTTCAATTTTAAAATGTAGGTCTTTGGACCAGTTTTTGAATTATAATGAAGGATTATTCCTTTAAATCATGGTTTTGTAAGGGGACAAGGTGTTGATTTATAAATGTTTTCTAAAGGGTCAATAAATATTCAATTTCAAAGTTATAAAATGACACCATACCATGTCATTTTTTTATCAATGTCTCTTTAGGGAAATTATAAAATTATGGTATGATGTTTTAGAGACCCTCTTTATTTCCCCTTATGTCTTTTCACACATGTAATGTTGTTTTCTGAATATCTTGTGATGTTTGACAGATTTGGGAAAAGGGGTTATTATTTTTTAGGGTATTGGAGGTGATAGAGAGTTATTATAATGAAATTATTAAAGTTAATTTATTTATTATTTAATTATTTAATAATTTCATTGTTCATTTTAAATCGTATAAATATATATGGGAGATCTCTAATCATGAAAAAACATGTTAGAAAACACCCTATCTAGTGTCTCTTAGTTATACGGTATTTACTAGGCTAGGGGTGTGACCCCAATGAGACTAGTTTATGTAAGATGAGTGGATTTTATTTCTAATTTAATGAAAAAATTTCTAGTTTTTGTTCTATACTATGATATTATTATTAGTATCATCTCAATTTACATCATGGTGAAGATACCCTCGCATTTAATTTTGTATTGGTGTAATTATATATGGAAACTTTTCATTCCAGCTTGGTTTGTATCCCCATTTTTTATTATTTCATGATATACCACATGTATTTATTTTCATTATTTTTCATGATATATCTTTGAATATATTTTGGAATCTCTTTTTATGGTTGGATAAGTACCTTTGGAAACGGTATTGGTGGATTTTTTAGAAATTTATTTCTTGAAATAAAAGTGAAAGGTTCATTTTTTGAATGTAATTTTGAAATGTTTATTGGATGAGGGAAAATGGATATTTATTTTGTTATTCAATATCTTATATATTGTAATATAGTATGTTAATAGTAGTTTTAATTCTATATGTATAAGACTATAAGTTTTATTTTATCTACTTATTTCAATATAAAATAAAATCTACCTTTTACTGTATCATGAAATTGGCCATTGTGACCATTATAATGAATGGAATGGCAAGGAATCATTGATGACATCCTATTGATATTTTTATATCACACCATATGAACACATAGTCTGTGTTTTTTTCTTTCTAAAACCGTTATTGTGATTACTTGTTAAATTTTACATTATGAGTTTAGATTTATTCCTTAGGACACTAGTGGTAAGTTGGGAGGATGTTAGAAACCTTAGCATGTTTGGAGATGGGAAGGTATATGGTTTGGGATTTATTTTACTTTTTTGATGAATGTCATATTACCCATGTTAGGAAATTGTAAATTTTAATTCAATATCCCTTTATTATATATCATTGTACATATTTTGGTCATATTATGCATTTTTAAATGAATGTTTTAGAATATATATCTAATTTCTGACTTCATTATATGTTATTTTTTATTTCATTCCCTGTCATTTTCTCTATATAGATATTTAATATGTGGAGGAACCATGAATTTTTTTAAAAAATATATACTATAATATTTACTATAATTTTAGGGTGAAACCATTTCTAATTGAAGATTCATTGATTCTCAAACACTATTTTATAACCCATGATGTTAGATAATTCCCATCAGGCCTAGTGGTGTGCCAGATTGAGTTATTTTTTGAGTCAACCTAGGATGGTTCATTATGAAAGTTTCCACAACCTAGGTTTAATAAAGGAAATATATCCCAGATTTCATTATTTTTATTGTATTTTTCTAGTCGAAATTAGAAAAATATTTTCATAACTCAAGAAGTATCTTCTTGTGGAGACTAATAAGTATACGTTTTCATTACTCCTTTACTTACCATGTGATTTTAAGAGCTTTATTTGAATTCTATTCTATTTATAGACTGATATTTTATGGTTTTTAATTCTCATGGTACATTTTTGGTTTCCATGATGGTTGTTTTTTTGGGTATACGAACAGAGAAGGAATGTGTGCATGAGTTCAAGTCACATGGTATTAAAGGAATTCCCTAACCAATACCACGGTGTTGGACCAATTACAAGAACTATTTCTATATGGAACTTCGACCATCAACGATTTTTTCAAAGTAATTTATAGTTATAGTACCCATTTTGATTTCATTTAGGACTCTTGAATTCCGAATTACCAATTAAATGGATTACTTAAAATTATTTTATTTCTCTTTATAAAATGAATTTTAAAATGAGAGTGGTTTTAATGTAAAAATTTATAAATTTTTAAGGATATTTGAAGTTAATTTCATAAAAAATTGTTATGGATTAAAATGAATCCTTATAAATTTATGTCAAAATTAAAATTTTCATAACATACACACTTAAATATTTAGGGTCCAAATGTTTATTAAAAAAGTGTTGTGTTTTTGGAATTAAAATCTATGAGTGCATTAAAAATGAAATGATAATTTAATATTTCCTGTAATGTTTACATGAAATCATTAGTTTCCAAATTCAGAATCATATTTTCCAAATAGAATGGTGTTTTAAAATTGATGTCTGGTTTTTAAGATAATTTTTATTGAAAATGAGTGTTGAGACCATGGTTTTGGTTATATAGATCAAAATTATGTTTTTATGTGGGTTTTTTAATGAATAGAAGCCTTAATGGACATTTTTAGTATTTATTTTTTTGAATGTGTTTTTTATTTTGTCACTTGATTATTGTTTTTTTCCCACTGATTGGTGAGACATGAATTGGTGGGTTCATGTTTCATGGTTCTATGTGTTCCTCCTAGGTATATCTTGAATAATGGTAGTCCTTCCATCTTTAGGTTATAATACTTTAGATATTTGCCTTTATGTTATAGATTATTCCAAGAATCTATAAGTAGTGAAAATGTAATTATTCCATAATAGATGTTTTGTGGTTGTTCTTGTTGGTTATCGGGATTATATGGTTACAATTGAGTGGTTTAAGCTGATGAATTATGGATGGATGGTCAGTTTGATGAGGGTTATGTTTTTTTAGGTTTGGTAATTCAATGAGTGAAGGTTATTGGATGCGAGTGTCTGTTTAAAATATTGTACCACCTAAATTTTGAAGAATTATATATTTTATGGATTATTTAATGTGAGGCGATTCTTAGTATAGGACATGAGATGTTTTAGGATGTTTTAATAAGGATTTGGAAGCATTTTTTATGGTTCACAGTTTCACCATGGTTAGTGGAAGCCATACTTAATTCTCCAGAAACTGGTTGAGGTACTTATTGGTCTTTGGGAAGGTGAAAATTTTGGGAAAACCATGAATATAGCCATGGAACATGGAATCCATTGGCATATATCTGATTCATATGCTTAGATAATTATTTATTAAACCATCTATAATAAAAAAAATTATATGAATTTAATTATATAGAAATTTCATTTTTAACTTGAAGCATTCCTGAAAAAGAATCATTATTTCTCTAATCACCTATTATCTCAATTTTCATGGTTCCACTATATGAAATTGGATGATCTTAATTGTCCATACTACAATTATGATCCTTATTCAATCATTTTATTATGGGAAAAAATGTTCAATACTCCATTCTTCCTTATAATATTTTCTATTCTAGGTTATTCTTGAATGGAAACTTGTATCATATTAGATAAACCTAGGTCTATGGGATCAAATGTGTTTTTATTGGGGTTTCATTGTATTTGATATAGATATTAATGAAATGGGTTCGATCTTTGGAATATTCATAATAATTGATCTTTCTTACAGATCAAAGGGTGGTTTTTTCCATCCTTAAACTTTTCATGGAATTTGAATGTTCTCATGCCTCTAAATGATTTATATTTGATTTTTAAAGAATACTATTTTGAAAAAATTCAGAATAAAATCAATTGTAATTTTCTCTGGTTATCCACATTCTTAGTTTTTCAATGTGCATGACATCACATGGGATTGAAAAAATAGAAATTGTAGTAAATAATATGGACTTTATTAGTGTTATAAGAATTTATCAAGTTTAAATTGGTCTTTTGAGTTAGGAATTTGCATCATGGACATAATTTATAATGATCACAACATCATTTTTGGGATGTCCAAGTTATAAAAAAGTCTTTTTATGCGGTGGGTACATACAATTGGCATGAAAAGTTTGTTATGACTATAATATTTATTATTATATCATGGAAAAATGCCACCATGGTCAAAAGACAATTTTAGGATGTCCATGGTTTCACAATTGTTGTAGTGGAATCAGAAATTTTTTTTCTAAGATATTTGGATAAACTATTTCTAATACTTTTAGAAGAAATGTTTTTATGGTAAAAACTATTTTGATCAACTGATTTTTTGTTTATAACTACTTTGGTTATATATTATTATCTTTTAATATTTATATAAGCTGTTTTAAATTTCATTCGATATTCCTTCTAATTTTTATTATAAAACTATAATATAACAATATTATTTTCCTAGTAGAATGTGGGATAAGTATATTGGAGTTTCATACATGGTTTTTATACCCACCACTACATATTCACCTAATCACACACACACACACACACATATATATATAATAATATCCTGGAACCCACAATCCAAAATCTTTTTCTGAATTCCTAAACAAACCTTTTCAACTATGTTTTTTCTAATGCTGACCCAATTTTTTTAAATCATACCATAAAATGTGAAAATGAAATCACGGATCCCTTACAGAATGGAAAAAAATTTATTTTTATATTCTTTAAGAATTGGGAAAAAATCCTACATAAACAATTCAAAAGTCATAAAATAAATTTTTCTCCCATTTAGACCGTCTTTTAATATTAAATATAATTCATTAACATCATCCCCATGAAATAATGGGAAGATATAAATGGTTCAATTTATTTCTCTATTACCTGGGGAAAAGGAAACAAAATATGGGTGATATCAAATCCTCAAAAAGGGAAAAGGTAATAATTAAAAAATTAATATAATCAGTGGGAATAATAAGAGTTTAAGAGTATGATGAACTGATAAAAAAAATAATGTGTATAATATAATAATATCCATTCCCATCAATACATGGATCACAAAACATGAAAATTTTCATAATTATTTAATTATGTAAATATTCATAAGAATGAATAATCATGAGCTATTCGATATCAATAATGATCAAAAGAATCATCATAAACCCGTAAGAAGGATAGATAGAACATATTAGTGTCTTAGAACATCATCTTATAGAAACCATATACAACCCTTGTGTAACCCTTATAGAACCCTTACAATTGGAATAATCAATATATTTAGCTTCAATCCTCGTAGTACCCAATTCATCAGGGTGATATCTGGGATCACCCATCATATAATCAATAACGGGATCACCCATCATATAAGATAAAACTAGACTAGTCAGGGATATTTGGGAGAACCCATAATTTTTAATGTCCTAAAACTAAATACATATAGAATTAATCAAAACTCATAGATAATGATATTATCTTTTATTTGAGAATAATAACTCGTGGATATGAAACATGTTCTATATAAATTTATTTGAAACATGCTTAACCCATGAAATAGAAACATGTTCCATGACACTCTATTTGATACATAATTATCCTAAGGAAAATTAATGGGTTCCAAAACAATATATTTGAAAAAAGATTATCCCATTTATAAAATATGGGGTTCAAAATAGTTTCTTTGAATATATGATTATCCCATGGAAAAGAAATGGGTTCTAAAAAATTCTCATTGAAACAATAATTTTCAATCCAGAAAAAGAATGAGTATGTTATATGCATAAAATATCCCAATTGTAGGATAATTAGAAACATGGGATTTCAACATTGATGAATGAAAAAACCATTAATAACTCATAAAAAAATTCTTGGAGAAAATAATCTTTAAACATTACACTGTGTCCAATACCACTTTGAAAAGTTTAAACCACAATCCCAATGAATGAATATGATTAGATGAAAATAATATTATCATAAATATAAGGGTATTACTGATATGTAATTTCATATGGAATAATAAAAATCACAAAAAATTATAGAGTTTTGGATATGTAAAAAGTCATGCGAAAATAAAAGTGAGACTAGAAATTCATTTACAACTATTATAACATCTCAACCTAAAGCCCCAAAAGTAATAATCATCAAATAAAACTTTTAAATACCATAAAGATCAAATAATTCATGATATAATATATCAAAATCTATAGTAGATACACCACACTAAGAATTAAGTAGTGAATTTGAAATTTATATCACAGATATAAAAAGTGAGATGAAAATACCATACAAAGGTCTTATCAATAGAGTGAGTATAAATCAATGAAATAATTTTCTTTTCAAATGTATATAAACACAATAAAAGTGGAAATAATTAATAATAAAAATAGGGTAAATTTCAAACTTATTCTTCAAATAACATAATCAATTGAATAGAATTTCAACCCAATGAATTGAAATTGAGTTAAGAAATCACTTAATACTGTGGTAACATCTGAACTCGAATACCTAAAAGTAAAAATCATCAAAGGAAAAATTTAAATCCAATGTTGATAAAATAAATCCTGATATAATATATCAAAAATGTGTCATATGGAAACCACACAAAATATGTAAGTGGTGAATATGAAATTTATCTCCCATATGTAAACAAGGAGATGTAAATTCATTACAAAATCGTATCATTAGAATGAAAATAAATCAATTAGATAATTATGTGCAACAAATTTATATCCACTTAATAAAAGTGTAAATACATAATTATATAATGTGAAGAATTTTCACACATATTATTATCATAAAATAATAAATTATCAATAAGTTTAACCAAATTAAAGGAAATTGATTTAATAAATCCCTTACAACTGTGGTAACATATGAATTAGAACCCCCAAAAGTAATAATAATTAAATGAAACATTTAAATACCATGAAGCTAAAATAAATCATGATATAATATTTAATAATTTTTAGTAGATACACCACTCAAAAAAATATGTCTGGAATATGACATTTATCTCACAGATGTCAATATTGAGATGAAAATCCCTTATAAAGATCATATCATTGGAGTGAGAAACAATCAATGAAATAATTATGTCTGATAAATATAATTATAGACCATAAAATTTAAAATATATAATAGTAAAATCATAGGTCATTTTCACACATATTCTTATTATAACATATTCAATGAAATATATGTTAAAAAAATGAATAGAAATTGAGGTATGAAATACCTTACGTTGAGTCTGATTTTACATGATTGTCATCTATGTTTGAAGATAATAGACATGTGTTAATTATTTACATGATTCATAAATTTTTCCATTTTTATTACTTAATTTTTATTTGAAAACATGTTTTATACAATTACATAACCAATAATGATTAATTCAAATGTTTTTACCATATTCGGCTTACGTGTGAAAATTTAATTTTTTAGGATGACTAAGGTTAATGGGGTAATTATTTTAAACTCTCCAGAATAAAAAAAAAATAATTATCACATTTTTACATAAATTATAATTATAAAATAATATAAAATATGGTTTGAAAAAAGGAACCAATTATACTATAATGAAGATGGTAGGCCGTATGTGTGGATGAGAAATATTTCCATTTTTCCATGATCATTGTGGAAAGAAGGTACATAAAATTTATATTTCCATAATGATCATGATATCATAAATAGATAATTTTTAATTACATATATATATATATATCCTTATTTTGATGTAGCGATGAAAAATTAAGAATCACATCTCTTCGAGGAGGCGGCAGTCCCCACCTCTACAAATGACATTTTCACTTTTTCAGTGTGTGAAATAGAAAGAATAAAATGATATGTCATATATAGAGATATATAATTAATTAATTAATATTATAAAATTTTAATTTTTTAATATAGGTTTATTAAACCCATGTTTAATATATTTCATAGAATATGGGAACACATCACATTTCTTTGGGGAGATGGTAGTCCACATGTACACAAACTATGTTAATGTATTCCAAAAATGGATATAAAGAAGGAATGGGTGATATAAAAATTACATAAGTGTGAATATATTATAAATATAATATATATCATATTAAAATATAGTACCCATCATTTTTCCTAACTATAATAGGTGGTAATGGAAAAAATAAACGACATCATTTCATGAGGAGATAGTCCGCCATACACATGAATGTTGATTTTCTTACCTATATAATGGAAGTGTGTGTAGGTGTAGGTATAAAACATAAAATAGAAACATATAATTATACTTATTATTCTTTGTATATTATATAATAATGTAAGAATAGTAATTTAGGTGTGGAGAAATAAAGAAAACAAAAGTAATCCTTGAAGAATGTAATTAATTCTTCAGTTAACTTGTTTTGGTTTCCACCAGAGGACTTAAGTAGTTTTATATATGAACAAGTTTATATTTCTATTTTTATAGGAGTTATTTTGAGAGAATATCTGTTACGGGGTTTTAGGAGCCAATATGGATCTATAGGTCTCTATAAGTGAGGGGTATGAGTTCCTTTTTATAGTGATATAAAAATGAAAACACTATCAGGAGGTCTCCCTTATATCACATGACTAAAATAATAGTGAAGATATATTTAATGTGGGAATTTGATCATAATATTCCCATAAAATGAGTTTTGGAAAATTATTTAGTTCATTTGCATCATTAAGATTAATTTTTTACCACTAAGTAATCTTATTTTTACATTAATCACTGTAATTAATTTTAATTAAATGCACAAATATTTTTGTTTCCAAAACCAAATTAACCATACTATAAATTATAAATTATTATTATTAAAAATTATTACTAATTTTTTCCAAATTATGATGACGTATTGGGAAAATTTTATTTTAAAATATACCACTAAGATAGGATAACACAATGGGTTTTTAATGAAAACATTATGAAAAGTTTTCGAAGTTTTTCCCTCTAAAAACACTATGAAAATGAATCAAATGACCAAAATTAGATTAAATGATATAAAATTGATATAATCATAGGTTATAACCAATTAAATTTATAATTAAACAATTTAAATTATGTATACAAAAAGTATATTTTAATGAAAATTCGGTGTCATTCACTATTAATCAAAATATTGTAGTTCTCATAAAAATACCAACAATTCACCAAATGTAAATTTTAATATTCCAATTTCAAAAAATAAATTTTTTCTCAAATAATATATATTAATTTTTCAAAAAATATTTTTACAACAAGTATTCTATGAAAAGGTGAGAAATTGCCTTTTAGGAAAATACTATTTTTTGCTTAAAATTGGATTTATTCTTATCTTCAGACTATATAAATTATTCAATGAATCAGAGAATATTTGAATAAATATATAACAGTTAAATTTATTTAATATATTTCACTTATATTTATTAATTTAATTTATTTAAATAAAATGTGATTCTGTTCAAGAAAATAGTTTTTCATAAAAAACATCCTTTATATTCAATTAGTTATTATATTCATTTATAATTAATTGGTCACAAAAATATTAATTATATTCAAACGTGTAAACAATATATTCATAATCAAGTAAATAATATTCCGTCACTCCATTTCAATGTCTAGGTGATAACTATAATGATAAATAATAATATTATTAGTATATTGTTTTTCAGTAAGACTCAGCCACATGTAATTAATGAAACTCATTGTTACATGAAACATGATATAAACTTATTATTATGTATAAAGGAAGATAAAATATTAATTTTTTGTAACTAAAGATACTAATGAATTTAAATTAATTTGAAAGAAGATATTTTATAAAATATTTAGATGTTATATATATGTTATCTTCTATGAAATATTAAAGAGATATTTTTCTCAATTCTCCTGTGGTGTACCATGATAGAGACCAAAATGGATTTTCATATATATATCATTGGTTCAGGTATATTTATTAGGGTTTATAGTGGTTAAAAATTGGTTACCACTCCAATCTATGAAATAAAATCTGAACTGTTTTGGTTTATTTGTTTTCACTATACATTTATTGATTCTTTTAATGTTTTTGGATTTATTATCATGAATCATTATATATGTGAACCTTGAATTTTTATTTTTTCATATTAGTTTTGGAACATTTGTTTGGTTTTCTATTTTTTTAGTTTAAAATATTCCCCCATATAGTTCTGGTATTACACCCTTTACAATTATTGCTAACATTTTCTATTTAGGGAACAACAACTAAGGTTAGTATAACCTCAAACATGGATAAAGAAAATGGGTTGGATGGGGATGTTACAACTATGGTATATTTTATGGTGCCTATTATGTTACTCTCTTAAATGATGTTTTTTTTGTATTGGTGTGTCTCATTTTTTTGTTACACTATTATTATTCTCATTTTTTTGTGGTGTTATGTTTCTAGAGATATAAATATTAAATATCCTAATGATGATATATGGTTAGTGAGGGGAATACAAGGGAGAAATCTTTGGATGTGTGTGTTTTTGTAACTAGGAATTAGAAAACATAGATATAGGATACACACTAACTGCTTTCTAGTTCGGACATAGATTAGTTAACCATGAGAGAGTGTTTCAAGGGATAGGTCCTTCATTAGCCATTTCAATATTTTGTAGGCTTCTGTTTAGAAATATGTCACTCATTGTTGACGTTTTTTATTCTTTTTTTTTTAATTTTTTTTTAAGTTGGAGGTGTTTTAGTGCATCATTGAATGTTTTCATGAGTCAATTTTTATATTATAGCATTAATATAGGTTTTTTACATCTATATTTTAGATCCTATTTTCTTATTGCGGATGGTTTCTTGTGGATAGTGGAGGAGATCTCTTATTTTGGTTTCCATTAAGATGTTGCATCTGATAATAATAGTCCCCTATTAGAATAATTTTATTTATTCATCATCATTTTATATGAACTCCAAATAGTTGGGATACCCATTGTTTGTCATCATATAAATTGGTACTCCATTTTTGGTGGTTTAGGATGTGGTGTTCGGGGGAATTTGGTCTTAGCTAGAGATATTGGGTGGTTTTTGACAATTATAGATCATTAGTCTATTTGATGGGTCATGTCAAGTGATTTCCAACTAATAAGTCCTTATCAAGTTGTTTTTAAATTTCTCCATCCTCTTAAATTAATATGTGGATATCATAGAGGTCCATTACCATTTTCATTGACCAATGACTTTTTGGGGGTAGAAAATTTTATAGTGGAATGAATTGTAACACCCACATGTTAATTTTATATTTTTATTTATTTATTTTTGGATTATGTGATCACTCTTTTATAAATATTGACTTGTAAATTGGTTTTTGAGGATAAATGTATCTTAAATTATGAAACAATAATAGTTTGCATTGTGAATTGGGGGTTATTCTAAAGACTACAATGTTGTGCCTCTTTTGTGATTATCCATGAGAAGTTGTCCCTGTTATATGGATGACCACTTGATGAACTACCCTTTTATACCCCTGGGGTTCATTTTCAAGGGTTATTTACACTGTGAGGGGGGTGGTTCATGATTTTAACAATTCAAAGTAGATGCCCATATTTTGGGATGGGTTCTTCCCCCATAAGGTGTGAAACCATGTAATTAATCTTTTTGGGGTAGACCAATAACATTTTGATTAATTAGATCAAGTCGTTAATGGATATTTACCAGGTTTTTAGTTTCTATGTTTAGAAAAATTACCAATATTTATTATTTAGGGGATTTAATCCCTTTCCTACCACCCACTCACATCAACTGACCTATAGAGATACAATGATGAGATTCTCTTACTCTTTATCTGATTCAACACTTCCTTAGATTTTAAAATTGGATGTATGGATGGCTTCCACATTATCAAATATCCCATTTCCCTTCCTAATTTCAACTATATTTTAATTATTTAGGTATATGTAATTATGATGATGGATGAATTTAGGGTTTATAGAGCTTTAATTTTTGTATATTTGTTTTTGTTTGGACATTGGAGGAGGAATTTTTATATTTCTCAATGTTTCTTCTATTGAATTTGAATACCTATAACCCAATACATTTTTTTTCAATGTATCTTTTTAAATGTAAATCTTTTTTTTTACAACTACATGTATCCTTTTCTTTTTATTAAGTTTCTTTAGTTAAACTATACCTGGTATTTTATTTTTGAATGAAATGTAAATTGTTTTCTAAGTAATTTAGTCTGTATTATAAGGGGATTTTTCTTGAATTATATGTTTTCCATTCCGATGATGAATGTTTTCATGTTTTAGGAAATAGTGAATTTATTATGCTTATTTTAAAGTGTTTTTAAAGTAAAATTATTGAATCATGACCCATTTTTTATTTATAAAAGAGGATGAATTATTTATAAATAGATTCTAAAAAAGGAGGAAGATTTTATTTCTGAATGATATATAAAGGGGGTTTTAGATGTGGGACACAAAATATATAAAATACCAAAATCCTCATGAAAAGTTAAATTTATTGTTACTTTTAGAACATCATAATTTTTTTATTCTTTAGGTGACCCTATTAATTTCCTCTTATGTTTCTGTACTCATTATGGGTTTTCTAAATATACTATGATGTCTATGTGATGTGGAAGAAGGGGATGTACTGTATAAGGGAATTCTAGGTTAGGGAGAGTTATTGTTATGAATTGTTTGGGGATAACAACTTTATCATTTACTCAACATTGTATCTATTTCTTATGGGAACATACGTAGCTATGTGGGTTATTTTTATTCATTCTCAAAAAAGGTAGAACCCACACTAGCTCATGTTCCATAGATGTATGATATCACCCTAGTTAGGGGGTGCCTCTAATGAGGCATATTCCATTAAATCGAGTAACATTTTTAATTTTATAATATGAAATATAAGGAAAATATTTTGCAATGTAATGATAGAATTAATAGTATAGTATCACATCAAAACCAAGTTAATATCCAATGAAAGATATTTTTTTATCAGTGGTATTATGAAGGGGAACCTCCATTGATTGTTTTGTTTGTATCCGAAATTTTTATTTCATAAGGAACCACACATATTACATTTTGATATACTTCTATACATTGTGGTTCATGTTTATTGATACTAATTTTTTATTGATGATTATGTTCTACTGAAAATGTTATTCATGGTGGTTTCATAATTATTATTTTTGAAATAAAAGTTAAAAATTTGTTTTTTGAATTTTATTTTTTATAGGAAACCAGATGAGGAAAATTTGATTCTTATTTTATTCTCAATAATTTTAAATTTCCTCATTTGAAATTTTAAAAATTGTTTTCATTAAATATGGATATGAATTAATGGGTTTTTATGTTTTACTTTTTAAATGAGAAATTTCTATTATTTACAACACTATAACACTAAAATTTAAAAACTTATTAATTAATGGAATGAAATATACTGATTTTTGAGATCCTAAAGGGATAATTATCTCATACCATAAACACACACTATGTGTGTGTGCACCCCTTATCTTGTTTATAGGTTCTAGGCTCTAATCTTATGTAGGATTTATTTCATTTGTCCATAGACAATGACTTGACAAGATTTGAGGGTCCTTTGTTTTCATGTATTTTGTTTTCCATATAGTAGGGGTTGTGATTCTCATTTAAGACATCAATCATATTGGACTTATTGGAATATTATTAATTTACATTTTCAATATTGTGTCTATTTTTATTAGACTATGATTTTTTAAATAAATGTGTTGGAACAAATATATCAATTTCAATTGTTTTTTATTTTGTAAATTTTTTTATTGGTAACGTATTGTATATAGTTTTCCATTGTATAGATAATAAATGACAGATTTTTGGAAATTATTCACTATCACATTAACTATGGTTTTAGTGTGAAATTATTCCCAAATAACATCTCCTTGATTATTGGGAACTAGTTACCATATCCCAATGATCTCAAATAGACATTGAGAACATAGACTGGCATGATTAGATGATGTATTAGTTAATTACATTATAGTTCATTAATCTCTGACTAGTTAACCAAAAAATATATCACTAATAAAATACTCAACATTAGCACGTTATTGATCCCCATTGATTATGAAAAAATCAAGATAACGGGTTCGTATATTCAAATATATATGCAATATATTTGGATAACAATGAGGATCTTGGGTATCCATACCATTAGTTTCCCAAGCACTATTCCCTTATTTGTTGGAAATTTATGTTTATATGGATTTGAATTCATTCTTACCAATAGAAAATGATGTAATTGTTTTAAAAAAAATCATTTTACATGTTTTATTTTTTGAAAATCAAACATGGATTATATAATAATAGTGGATCATGTGTCATTTGATTGGATAATACTACCCTAGTCATTTTAAAACTATACAGACACCCTTTGTGTGTATGTAGGGTTGGTTTGGACTAATAATGGTAAATGAAAATATCATTTTGGGGGTGGAGGATTTTTTTAGTTGATATTGTGATTTAAGGAATTGATACTAGGGGAGTTATTTATCATGTTACATGATTATGGTAGGAAAATATTTTAAAATATATTAATTTTTTTAAAACAGACTTTATTTATTGTATTTCGATATTGGATTCACATTCGGATTACCCATAAATTCCATTTTATAATTTTTTCAATAAATATATAAATATCCTCATGATATTTTTTGAGTTATTTATGATTATCTAGTTATAATTTTTTATATGGTTTATTATTAGTTATATTTTGTTTGATTTGATGTTTTTTTTAGGTTTCCCAAAAATTCATTTATATTATTCAATACCAAATATATGGAAGATTATTAAGATTTACCTGGAATAGACATATGGTGTATATTTTATTTTTTAAAAACCATTCCAAATTGTTTGTGCTTGATTTCCAACCATTGGTGTCTAACTCATGGTGATTTGGAATGATATTCAAGGCTTATAATGGGCATGATTGGGTACTAGGTCTAAGGTTTCCATTGTTGGTTCATGAAAAAATATTTTAAGTGATATTTTTTTATTTAGGTTATTTTGGATGTCAATAAAGAAGATAGATTGGATTTTCAAGGCCAAGAGTATAGGTTTCAAGTGAGTATCTACAAAACATTCATCACAATGTGCTATATGGCATCACGTGGTTTTTTTGGGAAAAAAATATTTTATATGTACTTTGATTAAATATTTGGTTTTTTGTATTTTTAGTTCATGTATTTTAGGATTGTATTGCATTCCAAGGGAGAATAATTATGGATAATTAGATGCAATCCATGCTGTAACGGTGGGATGCACATTGTGAAAACATTTTTCTGATCTATGAATTGTGTGATGGGTTTTTAAATCCATATGGAAGGATCATGGGGCCATATCCTAATCATCCCATGATACATGAATAGTTAGTTCATTTTTTGGTAACCCATGCTTTCAAACTATGCGCTATGGGATATTTGGTGATTTTTTATTCCGTCTGAAAAATTTATTTTTCAGATTATTTTAGTTATTATTTGGATATTTATGGTTTTATTTGATTATATTAACTAGTTTAAATCGTTATATTCCCCAATATTTTAATTTTATTTAGAACCATTTCCCCTCAAAGATACTATATGAACCATATAAAGGGAGATATTGAAATATTTATGTGAGTTAATATACTAGTATTTCAGAATATTGCAGAAATGGTGGTGAAAATATTTTGATTAAAAAACCATGAGGTGGGCATTGGCCTATCTCATTATATGTAATTAGTATTGGGATTAGTAGAAGATAAGAACAAGGCAGAGTAAGTTATTCACCATCTATATCCAAAATTTTATAGACCAAAATATCATCCATAGGATAAGGATTGGTTGGATAAGATCTAGATAATATTTAAATTCCTCAAGATGCATTAAACTATTAATTTGAAATGTGTGCCATTTATTCTTGAAGGGGTCAATAAAAAATTTTGGTAGTCCTTTCATTCTTGGAAATTTTATTGAGAATATTTAGTGGATGGACAAGAAGTTCATATTTACTTAGTATTTCTATTTGTATACTACATCTTTATTGATGTCAGGAGATATTTTTTACTCCTGATAAAGAAATATGACGGTTATAGTGTATTCTAGAACGTTTTCAAGATTTTTCACGTCACTCCAATGATGTTTTTGGATTATTGGCAGAATGAAATTCATTTCAAAATGCTTCTTAGACATAATATTTTAATGTAGTTCTTTAAGACAAAACAACCAAATTACATAGAAGTGGTGCACCAAGAAATCATGGTAGAAATATAGTAGTTTTTTATGATGGATTCCCCTCCCAAAAATAGTGGATTTAAATTCTTATTTCCCAAAAAAAATATTTAGATGTGAAATGAGTTCCCCTGTAGTGGTAGCAATGGCTCTATGAAACCATCACACTTGACTTCATTCTCCTTAAATGGATAGTAAATATCATATATTACATTAATTTTATGGGGTTTGGAATAATAAGTTATATATATCATAAAAAACAAGGATTTCCATGGTTGTTGGTGTATGTTATATCTTCCACCATTTTTTTGAACCAAACCCTCATCTAAAAGTGGTTTGGGTTCTTCATTCCCCATGGAGTGTATATGTAATCATGTACTTCAATTACAATAGAGTCTTGACCATGTAGGCGTGGAGGAGGGAGTATTTGATTTTGTTATAAGAGTCTTTGAGGGTATTGAGATAATACTTTTGGTAGTCCTTGGTCCAACTAAAAAATAAATAAGTTGAATCTAATAGAGAAAGACTCCATGGAAACTGATGCAGGACCAAAAACTATGAACAATACTATTATTATTATATCATTTATTTTAATTATTGTATCGATAATATGTACCTCACATTTATCTCTCTTTGACTATATAATAGATCATTAGAACCATCCAATATATTATCATTAATACAATAAAGATATAACCACACCATTTTGGAAGAAGGATGAATGATGATTTTGATATCCTTTATATATTACCACCAAATATAAATTAGTGTTTACATGTGACTTTAATATTATTAAGATAATTCATTTTTATGTTATTCTCATGATATATAGGACGATATTTCTTAAATATCATATTGATATTTTTTAACTGAAGCATGACTTAAAAAACTCTTAATGGGAACAATCAATAGTTTTATTTTGAATGAAACCCATAGTCTAGTCAAGTGGGTCCTCTTTTTCTCGATGATAGATGAATGAAATTTCATATATCCTCTATCTAGGAAGAGGATATTTAAGTGAATATCGGGAGTGAATTTCCTATCATGGTAATGGTGTATTATAATGTTTTTTCTAGGTAACATTATAGTGCTTATCTTAGAGAAGTAATTCATGTTTTCCATTGATCATAATAGAAGGATGAACCCAGTTTCATTCCCCCATTATTGGATTAATCATGGAAGAGTAAATGATATAAATATTTATTTTTGTTATTTTTATTCCAATGGATTTAATAATAATATTTAATATCCATGTGACAAATATGTACACATTTCTTTGAAATAATATCGATCACTTCAATTATTCATTGAATTAAGGAATGTGAATCCTAAGATTATCAATAATAAATATCCATTACATCATAATGATGAAATCCTTGATGAAAAAATTATAATGATGGTCCTCCAAGAATAACTTCTATGCATGTCACTATTAGAGTATAGTTTCATATTTTTTAATTTCATTAAAATATTTTTTGAAGAATAAATGGACATTCTGAATGCATAGTGACTGTTCATCTTAACTAATGTTCATGAAGTGTTCTTGAGTTTTATAACTATGATATCCACTAATAACTTGAATCATTTTTTTGTATCTGAGGAATACATCTTGGTATTTTATAAATTCAAAGAGGAATTGAATCACATGGGGATTGTGCTGGAAACTAGTCAAAATAATCACCATTATGAAAAACTATAGAACTATTATATAGGGATGTTGGTAGTGTTTTTATTGAAATTTGTTGTGTCATGAATTTGTATTTCAGTTGATCTTGAATATTTAATGGATATTATATTTTTATAGGAACCACTTAATCCAATTGAGTTATGTATATTATTTTGTAAAACCAATTACAGTTATAGATTTTCAAGGATTTATCTTGGATTGTGTCACCTTTCATTTCTTGTACATTGATGCTATGAAGTTTTATTATAAATCTAAATTTCAAACAATTATTTATCATTTAATTGAGAAATATAATGCACACAAATTTTAGTTCAAAAAGTCGATGGATGTGGATATTTTTTATATTCTGATGCATTCAAAATGTGTTTTTTTCTAATTAAGAGTGATAGATGGTGATGTATGGTTCTCACAATCATTATTCACTTGAAAGGAATTATAAAATACCTGATCTAGAGCTATTAGCAGTTTATACAGTCATGGTTTGGGGTAAGTTTCACTTCTATGTGAAATATTTAATGTATATAGACCATAAAAGTTTTTTGTTTATTTTATACTAAAATGAATCAAATATTATCTAGTGGTGATGGATTGAATATATTATAAAATTTCATTTTGATGTTTTTTATACTCCCATGAATGAAAATTCCATTGCCAATGTTCTTAATATGATGTTTTCTTTTAATTACATGAAATAATATTTTGATGAATGGAACTTTATGAGACATGTTATTGAAATTCTCTTATAGGTTAAAAAATTGTTCCAATACCTGCTACATTATAATATATTATTGAATATTCCCCTTATTGTGAGTATTAAATTGCATAAAGTATGTAATGAATATTTATTAGCATATCAAAGGATTTAAATATGGAATGGATTCCACCAATGAGTGGTCTATATCACTTGTGGTCATATTTTATTTTAAGAAATTTTGTTTGATTCCTCTATCTATGATAACAAAAAATTCTATGCTACATACACTATTAATTAATAAAGAGAGAATAAGTTAAAAGTAGGAATGAGAAGAATAGGGAATCCAATGAGACATACCCTTATCTGATGAGAGAGATAAAGAAAATGAAAATACACCATAATGATCATAATATATTTAATTTAAATCCTCATACTCCTCATTATAGTTAGAGTTAGACTACAAAGAGTTGAATATATTCATCTGTGGAATCTTCTCCTTAGATGTTTATCTAGTGGTCATTATAAGTCACAGATGTGAATAATCTTTCATAGGCTAAAGAATTTTTGTTGAACTTGGGATAAAACCTCATAATATTTAGAATTTACTTTCTCTTCTAAATAATTATACAAACTTTAATTTCCCAAATAGAATTCCATCTATTAATCAATCTTTGAAACCTCCCCCCATTTCCAAGATATTTTAGAGTTTTTCATGGACTCTTTAATGAATGAGTGATAATTATTACCCTCATACACCTATTCATCTAGATCCCCACCCTATAGAGGATAACCGACCATTAAAGAAAGTGAAACCTCACCCTACTCAGGTTGAACAATAAGAAAAAACTCTAAAAACGTTTATAGACAACCCCATCATTACAATAATCAACACCCAAATTAAAACCTCATTCCACTTGATGATGTTTTTCTCTAGAATAAGAGCATGTAATTTCTTGAAGTAACCTTTAGAATTCATTATAAAATAATTTAAGGCCTCATATTTATTCTTAACTAGAATTGCCTACATTTTATTCTTAACACCATCAACATCAACATGTCCCATTGAGGAACAAACCCCCCAAAACATGATTCATTTCAGAATTTTTTTTTGAATTACCATTGTTATTTAATTAAACAAAAGAGGTATTTTTTTAAAAAAAATATGAAATTAATATCATACATATTATTAGAAATAATTTCCATATCTATAAAAGTTTCCCTAAGATCTACCTCCACCAATATCCTATCACAGTGCCAAAACCTCGACTTCTCTTTCTCATTATCCATCTGGAAGTGAACCCCAACAGGAAATGAAATGTCATGAAGGATCTCCTGGCGCTCAAAAAAATCCATTTTATTAATTTGTACCAAAAATATTATATATGTTTATTTAATCGAAGACTTAGTGAAATAAATTACCCATTAATGAATATATTGTGATCTGTGCTGTAGAAATAAAGACCTAAAACCCCATGTGTTTTTCTTGAACTCGTCTTAAGGAAACAAGAAATGATGAAATCCACTCTTGTGGAAAATGAAACTCCAATCAGTTTTTCTTTACAGTTTAGTAACACTATTGATCAGATGATAAATATGATAAGGTTTTTCCCCTTTAATAAGAACAATCCTAAGAACAAACAAAAATTTACACATACATATTCACTTTGAAATAGATTCAATATTGGATTCCAGGATTTATGTGGATCCTTTCATCAGAATATTTCATTTGTAGGATTTACTGAATGAATCTAGATATTTAACCGCATCCATTCTAGAACTCATCCAAAACTCTATCACTTTGGATTCATCCATGAAGATATAATATGATATAAAGCATTGATATTAGTTTCTATGTTTGTAATTTTATATAAAAGAGTTTATATAGTGACATTGTACTTTCAATTAATGTGATGTAGAGAATCTGAGGGCATCTGGATTTCATCCACATCTTCATATCCCATCCTATAATGGGAAGTGATATATATGTAATTAAATATTTTTATACCTCTTATCTATATGTGAAATAACCCTATAAATGTTATTATTGGTCAATTGACTATATCTGTGCAATTCAACCTGATTAATGATAATACCAATAAAGAGGATCTTGGGATGCAGTATGTGTATGTGATAACCAAATAAGATCACATTGCTTCTATTATATTTTTTAGACATCCTTTTTATATCAAATATTATTAAAGTCCATTAATAACCCATGAGATACTCTGGGACAATGATAATTACATTCTATACTTAATTTAATAAATATATATAACATGCAATCCATATTTAGGTGGACATGATTCATGCATCTGTCCTAAATATTTTAGGAACATTGGATACCAATTTGGATTTAATTAAGATTAATTATAATAATATTTATAAATCTTATATCAACAGGGATCCTTTGAATTCATTATATTCTCATCCATTATAGAATCTACTCTTTTGGACCAAGGTGGGTGAGAAATAACATTAGAGAGAGAGCATTGTTAAAGACGTGTTTGAAAATAATAAAAATATCCAGAATGAATATCTTGTTGATTAGATATTGTAAAAATCTTTTACTAATCATCATAATCATCCTTATTATTTTTTAGAGTGTGTCCAGATGATTTTAAAAGTATCCCCATGTTTAGGTCCCTGATTTTATGATAAATAAATGTATATTAGAAAGTGCTATTTGAGACCCTATGAGATATTTGAAATGATGTATAAGGTCACATATCTTTTATAATTATCTCCTTATATGAAACCATTTCATAATATCATTCATAAAACATGGATAATGAAGTACCATCAAGATACCTTTAATGTGATGATGTTTAATGAGATAAAATTTGGAATTATGTTTTGGTGAATGAGAAATTGACCCATAATTTTGATTCCAAGAGTAAATTTCAATGGGAACACATTTTAATTATTACATTTCATATGGAAAAGTATAAGGATCTACTTAAATATATCAATTTCTTCATTCTAATGTGCATGCCTTTAAAATTTTTGTAAAAGGGGGAGATATGGGATCTATATGTTACTAGCATGGTTTTCAAACATTTATTAGAAAATGTACATACTTATCAAACATAGGGTGAACCTATGGTAGTCTATGGTGAATAGTTACAAGAAATCATGAAGATAAATTATTCCTGGTAAGAGGAAGTTTTTCATAATAACCTAACATAGGGTGACCATGCATGGTTAATGAATTGTTAAAGATAAGCATTTGACATCATTGTATATTCTTAACAGAGATTGTGATGTATTGAGAAATGTGTGATGAATATATTTACTTTATATATTCATTATTTACAAAACATTATTTCTAATCCATACACCTTTCTTGTTGTGTATATGTTTGATTCCATGATTTTGACACCATTGATATGAGATCTTAATGATTTCTCCTTATATTTTTCTATAATATTATAATATTATATTATGGTTTTTCTATGTCAAAAATATAATTAATTGATTATTTTTCTTATGAAAATGTGTGTGACAATATAATTATTCCATTATTCTATGTCTTCATATTTTTTATTTCAAATTCATGGAATATATTTTATAAATCGGTTTTCAAATTTTAGTTGAGAAATTTTTTAATTTAATTGGAAATTTATTTTGAGTTTAATTTTCCAATTTTGTTAATTGATTGGGTAAAATAAATTTATAAATTAATGTCATGTAAAAATAATAATTTGTGAAGTTTTTATGATGACATGGAATTTTTGAAAAGAATTTTATTCATTAAAATTTTCATGTGGGTGTCAGATATTATTTCTATAATTTGGTTATGTTTTGAAGCTACCATAGTGCTAAATAAAATTGGAAGTAATTTATGCTTCCATGAGATTTAGGAAATTGTAATGGTTCAATGGTGACTATGCCATTTGAAAACACGTGGTTTTTTAATTGACATTGAGATAAAGTCAGTGCATGGTCACTTAATTAACCATAAAGAAACAAATTACCAAACAAAACATACTATAATTAGTGAATACATGTGGCTATGCATTTATCTTAGAATAGACTATTCCAATTTTTCTACGCGACCTTTTAAAGCCCCAAACTTCCATGGTACGCTTCTTTTTGAATAATACAATAGCGTGTGTTGTACACAACTCCGAGTTCTAACACACCACAAAAAGAAAACTAGCTGTTATGAATAGTAATACAAACTTTTTGAAATTTTATGAATTTTATCTTTCAAAATGGACTTCATTTTTGGATTTTAAATATCAAAATTAGCATAGATTGAATTTTTGGTATTTTTCTATAGACTTTCAATTTTTGATGAATAGTGAAAAACATTGAGTTAATGTTTAAAAACTGAATTTTTATTTCAACAATTATTTATTTTATTTAAATTTATTTTAGGTCAAAATAGATACATAATACTTATATAAGTTCAATGTAATTAATTTTAGTCAATTTAGAATAATTTTAGATATATAAAACTTTTATAGAACTTTTCACCATCTTTTTCCCACCTTCTAAGAGAATTTGAAAAATTACATAGAACATAATTTTACCGCTTATCTGAGTTGAATTTCAATAATCCGAGAGACACAGTTGATATGAGTAACTAAAATGTGGTTCAACAAGATGAACATAATCATTGGGAATAATAAATTTTTTTTTCTTTTATTTACACGGTTAAAAGTAAATTGGATAATTAAGGGTAAGAATGATATTATTATTACCCTAACACACGTCCTAATTCTATTTTATAAGTTTAATTCGACCAAAAACAACCTTAGGAATAAAATATTATCCTTTAGGTTCACTTGGACTATATTAGGACATTTATTATTACTTTATTTAAAGAAGAGTTAAAATAGTTAAAATCAATGTTTAATAACTAAATTTTTTTTAATATAGGGTTATACATAAGATAAATTAATCTATAAATATTAATTAGAAATCTAAAAATATTTCCTACATATTGTTATTTTATTTATATTTTTTAGACATTAAATAATTTATTTTATTTATGACACAATGATGATGCAGTAATTACCTAATCAATGAAATATTAAAATAATTGATATTATAAATATCCAACTAAATGGAATTTGAGGCTTTTTATGAAATCCACTAACTTTCTAGGTTAATATGAAATGATAGGGATGGTTATATGAATTTGTTTTGAAGTAATAATGCTGTTATGATTTTAACAAAAAATAAATACCAAATATTGTCAAATTTGACATAAAATAGTTTTTAAAACAAATATTATATTATTAATTGATATAATGGTCCTAAAAATCTAAGGTTCGGCCAAATGACTTTTATAATAATATATATGAAATTAATGAACCAATTGGGGTTCGATTGGAAGATTATAGGATGTTTATTAACCATATCGATTTCTACTATCAATCTCGCCAGAGGGAACTAGGCCTTGGCCCTACTGATTCAACAAAATTACTAGTCCTATTCCACCCAACCAGTCTCCTAGGAATCCCTTAGATCTCAATTTATACTTCTCATGTCACAATAACCACCGGTTATATAAAAAACACTCAACATTTAAGGAAATTAACCCAATATAAATTTCCCAATATGTATACCATACTCCAAACCCTTTACCAAC